>JASAND010029516.1:0-15631 GCA_030248195.1 Trissonchulus latispiculum | reverse complement strand
AATTTACTGAAACGGAGAGGGTCTTGACAACATTTTACTGAAAAAAGGGGTTATATATATCAAAAATTTACAGTTTTCTGTATGCAGTATTAATAAAATTTTCCATTAGAAAACCCATGGAGGGGTTTCATTCAAGCACCAAAGCATCTCCCCTGTTACGACCGTGGGGGTGGTGGTATATGGAGGTATAGGTGTAACGGGGATCTGGGTTGGGGGTTCCCTCCCCCGGAATTTTGGGGGGACCTTTTTAGACCCACGACCTCCACAAACCTCCCCCCCAAAATTTTTCTATTTTTATGTCAAAAATCGTATTTTCAGCCATTGCTAATGCAAAAAAACATTCCTAATAATAAACACTTTAAGCTAAAAATTTGGAATTTTTTGAAAAATTTTGCAGAATTTACCTAGAAATTTTTTTCAGCTGTTTATATGTATATTTTGAGTGAAAATTAAGCATAATTTTAATAAATTTTACAATTGTTTAAAAAGTTTCGACTGCGCCGCACTTATACTTCTGTGCTGCTTTATTACTTACGTAGTTCTGTGACAGAACTTCTGTCTCTTAAAGTGTCTTCTATTTGGTTTCCTTTCCTGTTTTGTAAGTATATAATTGTACTCAACGCCTTCAGTTTATTTTATGACTGTATACCGGCTTATATACGGGCATTTACAAATTTGATTTTGCTTTCATAAATGGGCAATGCAAGATTGATACTTAGCCGCTTCTGAAAGTGCTCTAGAATAAATCGTGGAAGTGACAAATTCTGAAAAGCATCCAATTCCCGTTTTGGTTTTCCACTGATCGATTATACAACTCAATAACTCATCTCATCTTAACTAATCTTTTTAAACATTTGAATTACTGAATTTTCCACGATATCAAAAAATTTTCAACTTCTGGGGGTTTTGCACACAATCATTGTTACCCTTGTAACTTGTCCTCTTTTTTGCCACCATTCTCCTTGTATATATGTCGTAGTAATTTTTGTATTCAGTAAATCCTGTATTTACTGGCCGATTTCAGTAAATACGGTATTTACTAGTAAGAATGGTATTTTCTTTAAACTTCCTATCTTTACCGGCAAATACCATTTTTACTGAAACTCGTCCAGTAAATACTGTATTTTCTAGTAAATTCTGTATTTTGTCTTAAACGCCTTTGTCTTTGTGTGTGGCTAGAGGTTCAAAGGACATGCCGACGTCATATTTAAAGCCAAAAGATAGGTCATGCATTATCACAATATGTGCAAAGGGGGTACATGAAGATAAACTCCAGACGTTAAAAATATTAGTTTACAAAACTAAGAAACAGTTTTAATTTTAACACAGTTTTTAAAATCAAAACAGATATGTATGTATTATATAATCATAGTGAATTACGATTAATTAAAAATTAATACGTTGCTTAATGGCTTTAATCTTATATAGTTTTCGTAATATAAACATACACGAATAGCACTTTAAAACTTTAAGTAAACTTATAGTGTATTTATTTTTAGGTTCTGCATAAAATACAAAATTTATTAGAAAATACAGAAAACGTACATGTATCTGTTTTGATTTTAAAAACTGTGTTAAAATTAAAACAATTTCTTAATTTTGTAAACTAAATATTTTTAACGTCTGGAGTTTATCTTAATGCATCCCCTTTGCACATATTGTGATAATGTATGACCTATCTTTTTGCTTTAAATATGACGTCGGCATGCCCTTTGAACCTCTAGCCACACACAAAGACAAAGGCGTTTAAGGTGGTGATTCCCTTTGGGCACATATTGTTACTTGGCCGCGTAAATCAAGATGAAATTTGATGAAACTTTCCAAAATAAGTTCTGTTAGCGTTCTAACACCCTCCGCGCAATCCCAATTCAAAAATTCGAGATTTCCGGTCAGAGTGGTTTTTTCCAATTACTGAACGTTTGGCACCTGCTCTACAGTTATGGCTATATTCATTCCAAAGATCTCATTGAGCTTCATATTTTTGATTTTTAAAACAAGTTTCTAGCTTTTCTCTATCGTGAGATATAGCCGACTTTCTTGTTTTGGCGGCGAACACTTGTCATTTTTGCAGAAATCAAATAATCCAACATTTCTTGAACTACGCAAGCCGTAAAATCAAACCGATCTGAAGGTCTCACAGGGACAAATTATCCGACGCATGATCGTCTTCCAACTGCTATCCTGTAGGCTGCTATCATAAAAAATGTAGTTTTTGCAAAAACACGACCAATTTTTTCCAAAGATTGTGGAGCATTCACCATGCAAGCTGGAGGGCTGCTACTGAACAAATGTGTTCTGCACAAATATACCCAGGGACGATTTTTTAGTTGCCCCGATTGCTGCTTTCTAGTTAAAGTAGTCGCTTGACAAATTTGGAAAAAGCAGGCAAAATACAGGTTACGCACACATTTCAGCTTATTTCTCTAAAACGAAGAGCTATTTTACAACAAATAAAAAATCATCCCCAGCTATTTGATGGAGGAATCGAATGATATAACCGATGTCTCGCGAAAAAATTTACTTGAGTCTGCAAAAATTTTGGAAAATTATACTTCTTCTAAAATGTGTTAAAAATATTTTAGAAATGAAACATTAGTTTCGTGAAATACATTAAAAAGAGAAAATGTCAAGCTACATTTTGATATAAAAATGGCTACTTAACTCCAAGTAATCAATGAGTAATAATGGTCCAAACTTTATGTGACCAAAGGGAATCACCACCTTAAACGCCTTTGTCTTTGTGTGTGGCTAGAGGTTCAAAGGGCATGCCGACGTCATATTTAAAGCCAAAAGATAGGTCATACATTATCACAATATGTGCAAAGGGGATGCATTAAGATAAACTCCAGACGTTAAAAATATTAGTTTACAAAATTAAGAAATTGTTTTAATTTTAACACAGTTTTTAAAATCAAAACAGATACATGTACGTTTTCTGTATTTTCTAATAAATTTTGTATTTTATGCAGAACCTAAAAATAAATACACTATAAGTTTACTTAAAGTTTTAAAGTGCTATTCGTGTATGTTTATATTACGAAAACTATATAAGATTAAAACCATTAAGCAACGTATTAATTTTTAATTAATCGTAATTCACTATGATTATATAATACATACATATCTGTTTTGATTTTAAAAACTGTGTTAAAATTAAAACAATTTCTTAGTTTTGTAAACTAATATTTTTAACGTCTGGAGTTTATCTTCATGTACCCCCTTTGCACATATTGTGATAATGTATGACCTATCTTTTGGCTTTAAATATGACGTCGGCATGCCCTTTGAACCTCTAGCCACACACAAAGACAAAGGCGTTTAAGACAAAATACAGAATTTACTAGAAAATAGAAAATACAGTATTTACTGGACGAGTTTCAGTAAAAATGGTATTTACGTGTAAAGATAGGAAGTTTAAAGAAAATACCATTCTTACTAGTAAATACCGTATTTACTGAAATCGGCCAGTAAATACAGTATTTACTGAATACAGAAATTACTACGACATATATACAAGAACCAAAAATGCTCCTTCGTCGCATGTAATGGGTCTATCACGATAAGGGCGGAACGCGAAGCAGCTTAATTAATTAAGTCCGTCCTGCGTGATTAATGAATTCCGCATGCCACACCTGCGGAATTCATTAATCACGCAAGTCAGCCCTGCGTGATTAATGATTTCCGCATGCCACACCTGCGGATTTCATTAATCACGCAAGTGATTAATGAATTCTGCAGGTATGACTTGCGTGATTCATTAACTAAGCCGGTCAGACTGTAAAAACTTTAACAAACTTACACGTTAAACATAGCAATAAAAGATTAATTCTAACAAGAATTCCGGCGTGATTAATGAATCACGCAAGTCATACCTGCGGAATTCGTTAATCACGCAGGGCTGACTTGCGTGATTAATGAATTCCGCAAGTGTGGCATGCGGAATTCATTAATCACGCAGAGCTGACTTGCGTGATTAATGAATTCCGCAGGTCTGACCTGCGGAATTAATTAATTAAGCTGCATCGCGTTCCGCCCTTCTCGTGATAGACCCATAAAATACATGAGTACTCTCAGGCAGGTTGTACAAACACGGAAACTAGCCTGTAAAATGCATATGAGTGGCGTTGAGGTTGTAAATTAAGGAAAACAAGTTGCAACGGCTTAACATATGAGCCTGTCCTACAACGAGGCTCATATTGGCGTATGTCATAATATAATTTGTCGATATTCGACCTTCATATAAATAGCACGTAAAGCTTTTCATTGCAAAATTGTCCTTCACACATCCTGTCGCTAAGACATTATACTGTGCATACGCATTATACGGGATGCCACTCTGCGCTCTGACTCAGAGCCAAGTGGGGAAAGCATTACAAATTACAATATGAGAGTAGTGTGTCATAGTGTTCCGAGAATACAGTACGTGTACTATAGTGCTTCCGGAAATAAAGAAATTGAAAATGGAAACGTACCGGGACCGGAACCGATTTTAGCCTATTATCAAAAGCAAAATTTCATTTAAATTATCAAAAATTTTATCAAACTTCTTTGAAACTTGTTGAAAAACTGCGATTTTCTTATAACCAGAATATGATTTATCCAAAAATTTTCGCCTGCGGCGCTATTGCATTACTTAGAATGTTTAGAATTTGTAATAATAATGTCTAATGTATCGTTGTTATGAATATTAATATATTATAAAACAAAACTAATACTTAATAACTCAGATCAGATAGCACAAGACCGCCGAAACTTTTAAATTTAAGTAGTGGTAAAGATACCTAATGCTGAATTGAAATTATTGAAGCCTTGGCGTCGACCTACGCTATTTCAAAATCATAAATCAGAATGCGCTGTTGTATAATCTAATGTCAGTTTTAGCTTAAATTTAATCTTTTTAATTGTTTAAATCGAGACTGACTTTTTGGACTACGTTTATTGCTATTTGTTTAGTAATTAATCCAGTGCGCAGATCAACAGAATTACTAAAAATTATGGATGGTACAAATAGCAAGGGTTTTTAAAAATCTTTTGAAGAAACGATTTGCTTTAGATTAGATTTGCTTTTACTCTTTAAGATTTGCTTTTACTCTTTAAGATTTGCTTTTACTCTTTAGATTTGCTTTTACTCTTTAGATTTGCTTTTACTCTTTAGATTTGCTTTTACTCTTTAAGGACGGCTACGATTTGCTATAGCTTATTGCTTGGCTGACGCTATCATTATTACGGAATTTCGTGGATATTATATATTTCAGTGGAATTACTTACTTTTCTTTCTTGCTGCCTGCGAATATAAGTATTGCGGCTGCTTTACTGCAAACGACTATTTGCTCTGACTTAATTTCTCTGATTAATTTGCTGTTTTGATTATATATCTCATTTGTGCTGAAGCATATCTCTTCCTGCGATCTGTCTGCCATGTCCACTCAATTTTGTGCCAAATGCCAGCAGGACTTGAAGTATCAGCAGGTGGTGGTAAAGTGCTATTGTTGCACAACGAGCTTTCACGCTGACTGTTCCGTGAAAACGGATCGGGTCAACCCCTCGTCTCGGGTAGTCTTTCTTTGTGAAAGCTGTCGTCCAGTGGTCCCTTTCTTACCCCAATGGAAGGGTGAATTCGACAAAATGCGGTCAGAGTGGGCTGAACTTAAGAATCTGGTTCCGGGTGGTCAGGCGCCGCCGGTCCAACCTTCTGCTACCACTGCCGTGACCGGAGCTCAGGCTACTCCTGGCAACTTTCTGAAAAATTTTCGGGGTTGGTTTCTCTCCGCATATGGGTTTTTTCCGCATTGAATTTTTTCGCGCCAGTTTGGGACAATTTTTCTCACTAACGGCCAGGGGCATATTCAGGATTTTGAAAAGGAGGAGGTCCAGCCCGAAAAGGGAGGTCCGACCCCAAATTCTTTGCAAACAATGGCCACCTTTGACCCAAAAATAGCTCAAAATTTAAAAAAAAACCGGAAAAGGGGGTTCCGGTCCTCCGGGACCCCTCCTCCTCCCCCTGCATACGCCCCTGCGAACGGCGCACCCTAGAGAGGTGTTTCATAGATCACAAGAAATCTTGCGACTAGGCCTAGCTGCCTGTGTAGTCAGTACTCAGTAGTTCAATATCTCAAACCAGAAACGGTTATGGCCAAAAATCTGAAAAGTGGGTTTTTCCCGCTTGACTATAGAACATCGAATACGCTTTGTTTAATGGGCATATTTCCGAAACAGACGAAGTGACCACTGGTCACTACGGTATAGGCGGTGTCCTGATCACTGGTCAAACCCTCTAAAACAGCGTTTTTCGGGATTTTGATTGGGGTCATTATAGTAAATCGACTATGCTCTTTTTAATGGGCATATTTTCGAAACAGACGGATGTGACTACTGGTCAATACGGTGTAGGTGTCCTACTGATTACTGGCTAAACTCCTGAAGACGGTGTTTTTCGTTATTGTGGCGGCTAAGTACTAGCTACAGATGAGTTTCTATCGACTTAAATTTTCTACCTTCTGATTCTAGTTTTTCAGGCCACTGTCAGATTCTGGCTGGGAAAGTCTTCCATAGTGGAAACCGGTTGTGGGGCACCCCTTGTCTGACGGCACCCTGTCTGGCGGCATTCCCTCTATCCCCTGTAGAAAAATGTTTATATAGTAGATGCGCCCAATGTGCGTCGCCTTTTGTCCACACACCATGTATGTTCACTTCAGCAAGCAATAACCTTTGAATTACAAAACCTTTTAAAATTAATCTTTCCAAAGGCCTCAGGTACCCCTACATCTACATTTCTTTAAAATTTCACGACATTAGAAAAAGTTAACCGTAACTTATAGCGCTTTATATGTAAAAACGCAGTTTTTCGCTGGCAAAGCCTTTGTGCCTAAAGTGCATGTCCTAAAGTGCGTCATTTCAAAGTTCGTACGATTTGCATTAGAAAACAAAATTTTAAAACGCTATATCCTCCGTTTCCTACAATTCTACGTTATATGCAAATTTTTTATACAGTAGTTGACTTGTATATAAACAATAAACATAAAAATCAACGAAATCTGTTATCTCAAAAATTTTGCGAAAATGTGATCACAAGCGAATTTGAGTTGCAAATTTAAGCTTTGACAATTCATAAAATATAATTTGTTATTTGTTGTTTGCAACACGAAACAACAAGTTTTAGCAAAAAATGAAATGTCCAAAAAACTAAAAGTTTGGTATTAAATTGCTCAGAATTCTTCATACGATAATGTCCGCCTACTTATTTTCTGGTTAAATTAAGTTTAAGGGACAGCATTCGTAATTATTTGTACCAAGTTTACATGTAAAACATACAAACGCACATTCGGGTCATTTATTCAAAAATTTAATTCAGGGTGACGCACTCGGAAATGTAAAAATTATGGGTCATCTTTAAACATGTGGCCCATGAGACGAGTTTAAATGGCTCAGTGACTCACTTTGCGGTATGACGCAGATTGGGTGAGTTTACTATATATGCTAAAAAGTGCTCCTTGGAGAAAAAGCTCCTTAAAAAAAGACGTGTGTCTCCTTAGCGAACCTACTCTTTGATCCAGTGCTGGAACTATTTGATCCAGAAAGAGCAAGCAAAACTATGTATGAGTCGCGAACATTTAGGTTTGAGCCACGCATGGTTCGACTAAAAAATTGACTTTTTATTGGTTCGCCAAAAGTCGCCTGGCGAACCAAGTTTTGAGTTATTAGCTCGTTTTGTGTCAGCTGATAGTCCTTCAAGAGTACTCCATGAGTCACTCTTTTGAATTCAATGAAATTTCAAAGAAAAGCGGAATTTTTAAATAGAATTTCTAATAAAAATACTAAATCTAATTTGTTTAAAGCGTCAAATGGTCCGCTCACCTAACAAGTGCTGCGAATAAAATGGTGGTAATATCCCAGGAAAACAATAAATTTATTTTGTCAATTTGCCACGTTTTAATTTGCAGCATCAGTGTCATCGACGAATAGACTTTCCTGGACCAAGCTTTAAATTGTACCAAATGGTTGAAAAAATTTGAATTTTCGTACAGAGATTGCTAAATTGTGACTGCGTCCGCTCACCCAAGCTGGACAGACTTTACTCCAAAACGCAGGTTATCCCAGATTGTCCTAATTTTTTAAAGTGAGTCAAAAACTGTATTTTTCAGAAAAAACTGAAGGTTGCGGGTTTCGGAAGGGCTGCTGCGCTGTCACGAGGTAATAATTTATCAAAACATTGTCAATTGAATGAATAAATAAAAAAGACAATTAGTTTGATGTAATTTAGGATTTATATAAATGTTTCCAAGAAAATTTATCAACAACAGCCATTTTGAAACCTGCAACATTCAGTTTTCTCTGTTACACAGTTTTTTACCCTATTTAAAAAATTAGGACAACCTGGGATAACCTGCGTTTTGGAGTAAAGTCTCTCCAGTTTCGGTGAGCGGACGCAGTCACAACTTAGCAATCTCTGTACAAAAATTCAAATTTTTCAACCATTTCGTACAATTTAAGGCTTGGTCCAGGCAAGTCTATTCATTGGTGACACTGTTGCTGCAAATTAAAACGTGGCAAATTGACAAAATAAATTTAGTGTTGTCCTGGGATAACCACTATTTTATTCTCAGCACTGCTCTTAATAGGTCTGCGGACCATTTGACGCTTTAAACAAATTAGATTCAGTATTTTATTAGAAATTCTATTTAAAAATTCCGCTTTTCTTTGAAATTCCATTGAATTCAAAGGAGTGACTCATGGAGTACTCTTGAAGGACTATCAGCTGGCACAAAATGAGCTAATAACTCAAAACTTGGTTCGCCAGGCGATTTTTGGCAAACCAATAAAAAAGTCACTTTTTAATCGAACCATGCGTGACTCAAAGCTAAATGTTCGTGACTTATACATAGTTTTGCTTGTTCTTTCTGGATCAAATAGTTCCAGCACTGGATCAAAGAGTTGGTTCGCTAAGGAGATACACGTTAAAAACTGTGTTATACATGCGAGCTGTTTATTCTTGTTTAATTTAATGGGATTATGGACAAGGAAAATGTTGACGTTATGTTGCATTCGAGGTAAAAAAAGTTAGTTCAACGCAGTGAACTTGATGTAAGTAATGCTGTTTCCGCTAATGCTTTGTATTATAAGTTAAATCAACTTTATTGTTATTGAACTATTGTTATTATTGAATTAACTTGAATTATTGTTATTGGCTTAGTATATGAATTTGTTGATATTTTTGTTGATATGAACGAAAAATGTAAAATGTGCAAAGTAATAGCTATAAAGACACGTGCACGCATACGTATACCAGAGTGGTGTTTGTTATAGATATTGGTTCTACCCATTCCCGAAGGGGGGCGGGCAAATGTTTCGACGATTAAGCCAAACTCAGCGGTTTAATATGATGTGCATGAAAATTGTCACGATATCTTGCTCAAGCGTTTTTGGATCTTTTGGGATTTGCGAAAGTCCAAAGTCCTCGGGTTGTGCAAGTGCGTACGGAAAGGTCATGTGCGTACGGGTTTCCCCTTGTGTGATCAAGCGATAAGATATACTTACGACTTTGAATAAATGTTGTTTTAATTTCTTCAGTTGCTATTTTCGATTATTTTAACTAGCACATATTTTTGTCATATTTTTTGTTTGTAGGTACTGTAGTGTTCTGGGCAAAGAATTGTGTACTGAAAGATTGCTGTTATTGGACTGGTGCAAATGTGGCCTCCGCAATGTTGAATTTTTGATGAAATCCCGTGAAGCCTTTTGCTGTTGCGAGCTTGACTTGGATAACACGAAATACCAAGATTACGTTACATTAACTGAACATTTTCAGCAATGCGTTTTAAGTAAAGAGGTGAGCAAGTTCCCAAGCTTATTTCCCAGTATCTTTTACACAAAGTTCACTATGCGAATGTTTCTTTGCTGCATTATTATTATAATTATGAATCTATTCTGAACCTGTCGGAAAAAAATTTGGTGAAACCCAAATTTTACAATGTCTTTTTGTATTATTGATTAATTTTAATTTTAACCATGCAGGGAACGGTGTGAAATGATTTCAAAAATTTTCTTCTTATCTTGTTTATTGGTTTCATTTCATAATGCTGACGTGGTAAATGTATAAACCGCAATGGTTTGTAAAGTTCATACACAACTCACTGGATTAGACCAACAATGGGGGATGGGAGTGGGGAGCCCCTCCCCCACATATGAGGGGAAACAGCAAAATGGATGGTATAGAGAGTAACATATCTAAAAATGATAAAACTATAGTAAAAGTTACATATACTGCTGTAATTAACCTAAAAAGTGTTCATAGAATCAAGCTTTAGTCCAAAAATAAACGATTTTAGAACAAATATTTTTTAAATTGCCAAAAATCCTTAAAATTTGGCATTTTCTGGTACCGTATAGTGGGTTGGGGAACCGCCAAACGTGGGGGAACGAGTGGAGGTGGGCAAGAAGTGGGGTGCGCCACCACGCAGCCCTGCTAAAAATCCAGCATAATATCGTAATTGGCGTGCACCTCTATGGTTTTTAATCCGCTGTTAGAACTTGGACGACTGGACATATATGGTCAATGGTCTTTGGATGTCTCCTGGATTTTTCCAAGATACAATACATAGTGAAGTGTGTGTTTGCATGCAGGTAATAGCTGTTGGCGTGCAGACCGTGGCTCATTAGCTACAGAGCCTATCAGCTGTTACGCTAAAATTATGTACTTTTGATGCTGTGTACTTACATGTTAAACCTGGGAAAACTTGATTCAAATGAGAAACGTCACCATCACACGCACAATCGGACTTATTCGTATATATGTGGCGTAGCTCAGAAGGTGTAGCTAGAGGGAAGCTCAGACAAACAGCTTCCCCTCAGACAAACAGCTTCCCCTATATCTGTGTTTTTCCATGCAAAAGTAAGTACTAAATCGGAACGTTTCGTCTTGATACGGTTGCACCTCTCTCTTGCAACCGTGATTTGTAGAGCAACATTGGTTGTAGAGCAATAATTGAATAAAAACAGACGACGTTCCTATTCTTTTGTACGAGTACAATAGGAAAATAAGTATTTGATCTGCCTATTTTGATCGCATAATGTGCCACACTAGTAGTGTTGTTTGCGGGTCCAACTTGTCATGGACATGGTGGCACAGCTTACGAAACCGCGTAAACTGTACGGAGCTCACAGCCACTGACTCGGTGTTTTGCCAAATAGGCTAAGATTACTGGGTGGCAATTGGTGTCTTACAGCCGAACAATACTCCTAGATGGACAGTGCAGCCAATTTAGGTAATTTGACAGCACACTGGCTAGCGAGCGTGAAATAAAAGCTGCATGGATACAACTATATAAACCTCTGGTAAATGTCAATTACCTCATTTCTACAGGGCTCACCCAACACGTTCCATGCCAATTATTTGTGTGACCTATCTACCACTATTACAATCACCACATCTAGCTATCAATATTACTTTACAACAGCAAACGGCTTTATTTTCACAACGTCAACCTGCAGAGTATCCATTAGCATTATATTCACAACACATGTTCATCCATCCCCAAAAAATGTTCTATTTCCATTTGTTCAGTTCATGGCTGACTTCGCATTTACAGTAAGGAGACTTTTTCTTCAAATCAGAGGGTATGGACTTCAGCGTTAGTATTCATCTGAATCTGATACTAGGCCAGAGGAATCGTCGGTTTCGTCACCAGAACCGCACAAACATTCACTGGCCGTCTACAAAAAGAAAGTCAAAGTTACACAATTTTGAGATTTTCGGGTTCATGCGTAAAATCTCCAGCATCTGCCCTTTCGAGAAAAATCCATTTTTTTTCTTCGTAGCTCTTTCCGCTCAAAAGTTACACACATTTTAACATTTTTGCGTTCATACATAAAAATATCCAGGTTAGATCATATATTTTATTGAATCTGTGCTTACATGAATCCATGCTGGAATATCTCGTGAAGAACAGAATTCCCTTAGCTCTCGTCTCAATGAGAGACGGGATAGCATCACGTCTGCCGGTGGCTTATCCTTTGGGGCAAGATTCTTAGGTCTGTTGGCATAGTCTGCCGACAGAACAGAATCAAATACAGAATGCGGACCGGCGGCAACGTTTTCAGCTCTGAGATTGGCAGCTGCCTGCAGAATATCAGATCTCCATTCCGTGACTTCTCTGCTCAGATAGCGCGAGGTCGCCACTCCCCAACTCCGAAACCCTTGGGGTAGATAGCCTTGACTCGGTCAGGGATGCAATCTCTATTGAGATTGTAGTTGTGATCAATAATGGATAGCATTATGCGAAGATCCATGCCTCCAGGGGAGAAACAGGAAATCTGAATTTCATTTGTGAATAGTTGGGCACGTTTTCTAGAATTTAACAGCATTACGTAATCAAAAATAAACAAGTACGAAAGCTGCCAGTCCAATAAAAACGTGCTTTTAAGATCAAACCCACCAAATGTGACCATCTTTTGAATCACAGTTTACCTTTATTGCGTTTTAAAAAGTAGTTTAATAAAAAGGCAAAAAGCATACCTTCGAGGCATACTTAGTGATAAGTCCATTGTAATTTTCCAGATTGCTGGTGTGCAGATACAGGTAACACATAGCGCTATCCTCTTTGAAGGTTTGTGAGTGATGATAGAATCCAACGCACTAATCCAATATGCCTCACTTCGAGACACCAGATATAGTCGATCGTCAGCATCTTCAATGGGACCATGAGAACACCTTTTCACCAAACTGAATGACTGATCATCTGGCCAGCCATCTGTCTACCAGACACATGATACAAGACTAGATGACTGATAGCTGCTTACCGGATATGTAGCGAACAAATTACTTCGACAAATTCTCACTTCAAGATCCTATTTCTGCGAATGCCTAAGGAACCTTCTGGTTGAAATTTTAGCTGGGCAAGTTACAACAATACCAACAGCTGAACTACAAAAGTGAAAAAACTGAAACACTTTCAGGCATATACTTCAAAGAACGGTGCATGATAAAAAAGCAGTTTATTAAAGGAAAGAAGCTATTTACCGGATTTCCTTGGCAGTGTGCACAGCTGTACCATAAATGATTGGTTATAGTTCTGATGAACTTGACCAGAATTTTGCAGCCTTTTCTTTTTGAGACTTCCTTCACTTTCTTCGCAACCCATTCTGTAAGATGCCATACGTCATATGAATGAAATATTGACGGGAACTCTTTAGCCACCATTTTCTTAATGAATGCAATATACAGTATGCAGTATGCAAACTTAGACCCCAGTGACCCCCCCTTCCTCAAAAATGAGTACCTGGTACACATTTGTGTACCATCACTCGCTTGTATGTTTATATGTTGGAGCTAAAGTGGGCAGCTGCTGATAGAACGTTTTGGCTTCAACATAAAAACATACAAGCGAGTGATGGTACAGCCCCCGCAAATTGGTATGCGCTAGTTTTGCGTCTGTTTAAAACTTTAGAACCCAAGAATAGCGCACAAATCCCTTTGACGTGAAGGGTCCAATTTGTGGGGGAGGAGGTCAGCCGTTAGCGTGCAGAGGATGTGTCACACTTATAATACATGGAGTATGACTACTGTCATACTCTTATGTATTATGTATTCTTGATATTATACAATACAGGTAAATTCATTTATCTACGGTGGTCAATTAAGACAAACACGAAAGTATTTGCCTAAGGAATACAAGAGAAGTCTGAATAAATGCGGCCTTCCTAAGTAAAGCCGATTTCACACGATGGGGATTTTCATGGGGATTCCCCTGGGGAATCCCCCGGGGACACAACATTCGAAAGTTTTTCCAAAAATCTGCAGGGGATCCCCATGGGGCTTTTTCATGGGGATTCTGTTCACACGATGGGGACAAACCCCAGGGGATTTACTATACATAGCGTGTTGTCTATGCTTTGTTATTACTAATAGAAACGGAGTTACTGGATCTTCATAATTTGAGCAGTAATAACATCAATTAAAAATATTGTCATCGTAAAAAATTATAAACAGTTTATATCAATTGGATTTAGCTCGTGATAACTAAGGAAAAGCATATTTATAATTAGTCCATCGCTCAAATGATAATTTTGAGAACGACTTTCCTTCTTTTTTTTATAACAAATCATCAAACCTGTTAAATTTGATTTACTGTACCAATTTTTCTTGTTGCATACAATATATTATTTCATATTTAGTCAAAGTACATTAAAGACTGTCTTGGCAATGTCAGCTGACTTTTGTTGCTTTCTGATTGGTTGTTTCATGGGGATCCCCATAGAAAATTGCTCGGCGAGCAATCCGTCCCCATAGGGTTTTTCATGGGGATCCCCACAAAAATCCCCATAGAAATCCCCATGGGGCGTCCCTATGGGGACAGATGGGGTCCCCATGGGGATCCCCATGGGGAAATCCCCTGGGGAATCCCCACGAAAATCCCCACCGTGTGAAATCGGCTTAAGGGTGTCCCTAGTGCGACACCCAATTGAAAAGTCTCCAGAAAAAAACAGTTATGGGCGGTTTTAGTTTACTTGTACTATGCCAGACAGACTATTTGCAGAACCCATTGTACATATATAAATATAGATGTTACGTCTCAAACCAGAAATAGCACAAAACTAGTTCTGTGAGGCTCAAGCCTCACAAAACCCGTCCTGTGAGGTCTCTTCTCACAGAACTAGTTTTGTGAGGTTCAAACCTCACAAAACCCGTTCTGTGAGGCATTTTCTCACAAAACTAGTTTTGTGATGTATCAAACTTCACAATAACCGAAATTATTTTCAATCACTGTAGTTGTTTTAAATTTATGCTATTTCGTCCTTATTTAACGTTTTCAGTTCAGTAGAGAGATGTTATCTGCTACTGCAAAAAATTTAGTAAACAGAATAAGAAGCATTTTGAAAACTAATTATACTTATGGCGTGATAAGTAAAAACTCTTGATACTGCCATTCAATATCAACTAACTGCTACTTGTTCACTCGTCGATATACCTAGCAATGGCCGGCATGGATAAACCGAAAGAACTTTTTAATGCACGACTTCAACAGTGGTGATGGTAAAACAAACATATGCCAATCAGGTAAGCCGACCCGCTATCCGGTGACCAGCGACCACACAGGGGACACCGAGCGTTAAAGGAGGTCTGCCATGCGGTCTGAATCGTTGACGGAATTTAGACTCCTGTTCAGCACTGTCATGGTACCGCTCAGCTTACCTGTACAAAGTAAAATGTACAGGAGGTGGCTGTCCGAGTTAAGCTTCCTACATTTACAGTTTACTGTAAATGTCTCCTTTGTGGGGCCTCGCGAAAGCTCACCGGCTAGCGGGCGGGAAGTAACTATACCTACCTACCTACCTTCAACAGTGGTTGAGCGATAAAGGAGAGGACGTTGCCTATAATATTCTTACCGCTGAGAAGTATGATGAAATAAAGATAAAGCTTCGATCTTTGGGAGCAGGTGGACAACGAAAATATCAAAAGACTGTCGTTTGCTACGTCGCTTTGATCTACTCACTGATCGCAATTCAGGAGTGGATTTTCTTGTCAAGCAAATTCAACGTACGGGTGAGCCAGATGTCATCCAACATTACTTGAAAATGGAGTCTATTACGAGAAAATGAAAGTCATGAAGTCTTGCAACATGCTGGAATCTATCGC
>JASAND010029515.1:0-55417 GCA_030248195.1 Trissonchulus latispiculum | reverse complement strand
TATTGCTTGAATATTTCTGTGGTATGAGCTAATATGGCAATTATACTATCCGTTAGATATTGGCTGGCACGAGAACGCACTGACACCACATCGTAATAGGCGTGAACATAAGCTGATCAGTCAACTCTGTGGAGGTTGCAAGAACACCAGAAACTTGTTACTTTAAACTTCTCGCATAAGTTACACATCTTCTCCCTCCCCTTTTCAAGTATCCAAAGGCATGCGAGAAACGCCGAACTCGCACCAAATAAATAAATAATAATAATAATAATAATAATAATAATAATAATAATAAATAATAGTTAATAATAATAGATATAGTACGCTCGCATAATATATAAGAATCAGAACAGGACTGCTTATTTGTTCGGAGTTCATGAGAATGGTCATAGAGGGCTGAATCCCTCCACACTTCCCTGAATCTCTGAATGTTCCATAAGGGTTTTCTCCAACAGACATCCAAGTCGCTCCAGGATTATTTCGTTAAAATGCAAATCAATTCCATTCCAAGAACTTTGTGTTCGCTTGAAAAAGTTTGGCTCATTAAGGACGTCAAAGCTTTTAACCAGTTTCACACGTGGACGTTCCCTAACAAGAAGTGCTAGTCTCTTGTTACATGATGTTACAGCAGCAGACATGGGGCAGATTTTCCCCGCCTGTTTATGTAAATCACACAACTTGAGCGGTATCTCACTGAAGTAAAACTTGGCCTCAGCGTGTTCACTCAAAACCTATCGACAGACTCGAACTGACGAAAAACACCCGCAGGCTAACCTATCGACCAAAGATTGCGGGTTCGTGTCCCGCATGGGGTCCCGAAAAGGTGATTTGAAGCTAATATGGCAATATAGCAAATATTGGCTGGCACGAGAACACACCAACTTTAATCAATGACACCACATCGTAATAGGCGTGACTATAAGCTGATCATTCTAAGTTACATAAGCTACGCATCACAAATTCCAAACAAGTAAGTAAGATAATCAGCATACAGCTAGAATTGTGTTGTAGCAAATTTCCAGGGCTGGCCCTGGAACGCTGAACCAACACGGACCGGCCCTTGGGGCGAGCCGGACTCGGAGGCCGCTTCTGAAAAAATTGCATCGGAATTTGTTCCTGAAGCTTCCTTGAGTTTTATGGTATAAATCTTCTGAAATTAGGAGGTTATGTTACTCAAATCCTTCGCAACCGTTTATAGATTAGTAAAGGTTCGCAGATAAAATTCAGTGATAACTCACAAAATTGCATACGTGGCATTGAGATTAGGAGGCGACAACTATTGGTTACACACTCGTAAATGAAGATTAGTTATTTTCTTAACAGCTAGTCTTGGCACAATTAATTCTGAACTTTATGATTGAGACACTTTGCAACACTATTGTTCTCTTTAGGTACTTGACCTTAGACTTAAGCATTAAGAAAGGTTTTAACTATAATGTTGAAAGAGGGGACGGAAGTTGCAAAAATATAAGTATTTTCATTGCGTTTTTTATGTATTTTTTGTGTGTTCTATTTTGGTAAAACTTTTGTAATATGTTAATAATATACAAATATTAAAATATACCTAATTAAAAAATAAAATTTTTTAATTTAAATTACGAAGTTGTCTTTATTTTGCTTGTACACAGAATATCTTCTAATTTAAAAACCGGAAAAATTTTGCAGGTGAAACCAATAATTTCAAAATGAAACTAGCCAAAAATTGGACCTCTTACAGTTAGCGTTGCTTTTGAATCATTGAAAAACAATAGAGAACTTTATTGATTACCACTTTATTGCCGTAGTGTACAAAAACACGTCGTTTATCCTGTCCCCTCCCTTTTCTTTTTGTTTTCAACTGAGTGTAAACACCGTTCTCCTTCCCACTTACAAAAAGAGCAATTGTGGCGAGGTGTCTCACTACCGAATTTTATTTCGTGCGACGCCCATGACAAATCTTTATAACAGAATTTAAAACAGTGAAGTGGTTAAGACCTTTGGCTGTCACAGCAATAACCAGAGTACGAGTCCCCGTAGATATTATTTTTTATTGTAAAGAAGGTTTATAAGTATAGGTTGTTGCACAACATAGAGTGCACTAGCTGATTTACAGGCACGCTAAGCGAAACTGCGAGGGGTTGTAATGCACTCGCGATGCACGAGCGAAGCGAATGCATTACAAACCCGAGTGTTTCGTGAAAGCTTGCACGAGAATTTTTTGTGGTATGAGGGCGGAGCGAAGCGGAGCCACAACCCCTTGCAGTTTTGCTTAGCGTGTCCGTAAATTAGATGGTGCGCGAGAAATTGTGCAACAACTTAGTTGTGAAATAGCTTAGTTCAAATTTAAAATACCGGAAATTTGAATTAGACTTAGCGTGCTCAGCGTTTGCATCGGTGAGTATGTGCAGAACGTTTACTTCAACAATGTTTTAATAAGGATTCCATTCTGGACCATATATGGTTGGTTTGAAACAGTTACTAAAATATTGATTCATTTGTCGTTCGGTTGATTATAATAGTGTTCACAAATACCTAATTTGCATACTGATTTGCATTCTTTTGGGTATAAAAGGCAGCTGAACGTGCGCGCGTTGTCAGTCGCAGCAGTGAGCAGCTACAAATTTTGGTTGTGAAGCACGCTACGGCGTGCTTCACAACTACAGTTGTAAAGCACGGTACTGCCTGCATCACAAATGCAGTTGTAAAGCATAGTGCACATCGTGCTTCACAACTCGGATGGAGGCACGGGGGTTACAGCACAGCAAATTTGAACTAAGCTATTTCACAAGAAGACATGCAGACATTTAATGCAGGTATTAAATATGTCAAAACATAATAAACTTTAGTTGAACTGGTTATAGAAGGTGAGTGGACTGTGAACGTGAAGACTTTAAAAAAATTTATTGCCACCAAAAATTTTGGCGTTTACAAAAAATAGTGTTTATTCATATACCACCAAGTGGTAAAATATTTGTAATTGTTTTAGCCGCTTCCTGAACTGAATACGGAAACAACTGCATTTGCAGCCTATTACAGTAACATTAGAGTACCTATTACGCAAATTACAGTAGTAGGTCCAGACCCGCAGGAATGTTGATAATCTGGACTTACGGGTGCCCCCTGTCACTCGGCACCTGAGGGAACGACATTCCGTCCACAGGAGAAAAACCGATTGGGACACAGCAGGGGTTGAAGGGGCTTACGGGGTGAAATCTATCATATAAGTCCCAATTTGCAGAACTATTCTTATAAGAGGGTCCTGATTTTTTGTGTCTTCACAGGACATATTTACTATACAAAACTGATTCTGGCAACGACCCTAGGGCTTTCCCCCAAAACGTTCAACCCGGAGTTAGTTGAGGTGGGGGTGAATTATGAGCTTGGAGGAGGGAGGGCTGGAGGTTTTGTTTTGGGAGGGCACACACTCTTTCTTTGCACCTGCTTACTTCCCTTCCCCATTGCTGGCAGTTAAAACACTTGATTTAAGATTCGATGATAAGGAGTGTCTGAAAATTTGGCCCTTTGAGTAACTTGGAGGGGAGAGGTATCCTCCGCCACTGTAGCCCACTGGGGCTTTTCAGGCTTTGCCTCCAATATATGACTGGTGTTTGAACACAATTTTTGTAAAAACCTAAAACAAAATAATCAAACTGGTGAAAACTAAACCTTCGATTATCCTTTAATTTATCTGATAACTTGAGCTGAAATTTTGGTCTAGGTCACCATTTACTGACATCTACCAAATGACTCGGTCGCCATATGTGAGTTTGACTCTACAATTGTTAGTAAAGTTGTATGAACTATCAAATAAAATTAGTTGACTGCACTAGGATTATACGAGACAAAGATTACAGGTAACTATCGTGGTGTGCGATGTTGGGAAATGTTGACCTTGACCAACTGAAAAGATGACCTCAATAACACAAATTTACTGGCAAAATGCTAAAACTAAGTTTATAATTTACTAACAAAATGCGCAAAGATAAAATATAAATTATTGTTATTGTTAAATTATTGTTATTGTTATTAAATGTAATTATACGCAATTCTTCCAGAATTCTTTCCACTGTGACCACTGTCTATTCTAATTTCTAATTCTAATTCTATTTCTAATTCTAATAACAATTCTAATGTTCCGTTGGATAAATGTGTACATATATTCAGCAAGCCTAGTAATTTTTCCTAACATATCTTACAGTCGTTGAAGTCACTTTAAACGATGAAAAGCTAAGCCTTATGCCGAAACCACCTGAAAATTTAAAAATAGATTAACATAGTGATGTTATATATATGTGTTGTTGATTCTTTAGATATGGGCAAGGTCTAACTGCTTTTAATGTGCAAATATTCATCGCCGAATATTTTCAGTTCCATCCAGTTTTGAACAGCATCCGCAACATTGCTTGCGGCTTATTTTGCACTCACGAAAATCAGGAAAAGCTGACATCAAATGGGGTAATATTCTTCGTAAACAATTGTGGCAAAGGTAAACAAACCCTGGACGAAGCTTCCCTTGGGTGCCTGTCTAATCAGTTGTGATGTCAATGTCGTCTTAAATCCACACGAAAAGACAGTAGGGGACCTTTTTGCAAACCTGGCAAATACATGTGACAGACAGTGTGTTAAGCTAATTTTCCGCTTGTTAGACCTACCAAGATCAGTTCATTATTATGTCCTGTATTGATATACTGCGTTTGTGACAAAGGTAGTTACATCACAGCTTTGCAGTCTACAGTCTTTGCCTCATGAAAGTAATCCTGGGCATTAATTGATTAAAGCTTGGTGTAATAGATGAGCCGGGAATAAAACCACAGAGCTCAGACCACTACTCGAACTGGTGCAATGAACGCACACCTACGGACTACAATAGAGATACTTAATCCAGCTCGAATAGGCTCGAAATTAAAGAATTATAATCGGTAATGACAACAGACATCATTTAATGAAAAGTGCGAAAATAGGCAATAGCTGGGAAAACTAAGAAAATTAAGTTCACTAACAAACATTAGAAATGTTGATTTAATAGGAAAAACAATGAGAAAAATTTGTAAATCTGAAGGCGGAATCAGAAAGTAAGACAAAAATAAGACATTTACTGCAGTGTTGTCTATACGCTCAAAATTGACTTTGTCATGAAAATTTAGAAAACGTTTGGAATACTGAGAGTAAAATAGCACCAGAATTTGCAAAATCTACACAAAATTATTATACATAATTATCGGTCTACCCAACAATTAATTCAAGCATAAAATTTATAACAAGTTTGGGAAATTTTGGTATCGGCTTCATGGATTACAGCCTTTTTGTCTTGCAGCGTAGTGGATTTTACACATTTCCTCTCACATCGCTATGGATTACTGAAATGTTGGCTGGCAGCGCCATGAATTACTGTCCTTATTAGTCTTGTAGGTATGGATTATTAAAGAATTGTTTGGTGCATTGGTGGATTACTACAATTATCATTCTTGTCATATTAGCAAAATCTTGTCTTGACTTCACTGGCTATAAGCCTAAGTTAAAGGTATGGCTTAGGCTTAGACTTAATATCTAGCTTTGGCTTACGCTTTGGTTTAAACTTAGCCGGTGGTGGTGTGCTACTTTCTTTCCTTCTTTAATTTTTTCTAAATTCCCTTCCAGACGAAGACTAATCTTACTTGACTGCACTGGGTATACTCACCTCTCGAAATTCTGCGTGTCGTCATGGAGCACTACTGTAACGTCATACTGTCAGTACTGTCGGTTCGGGTGCTATACAGTCCTATCCAAAGCCTCAGCCTGTCTTCATGGATTACTTTGTTTAAAAAGTAAACCTCTCTCAGGGAGCTATGCAGAGACACACTGTTGTGAATTTTCTCCTACAGAACAAAGGATTAATAATCCATGAATACAAAACCGAAATTTTGACATTTTTAGGAAGGTTTGGGAAATAACGATGCAATGGTGCAATGGTTCTTCAGTTCTATATGATTGCTTTTATTTTTGGTATGACAGAAATACATTGTCATTTTCATAACCATTATCAAAATGTATAAGTTCGGCTGCAAACACATGATATTTCAAACTGAAGAAGAACTAACCTTAGCCTAAGTAGGATCAAATTAAGGGTAACTGCGGGTTAGCAGAAACGCTAACTACACATTTCCCTTTCTAATACGTTAATAGCTTTCTACATACAGTTGACACTTATAGAGAATTTTGTCCTGGCAACATAACAGACATCGATTTCTCAAAACTTTAAAAATGCTTTATGCTATTGCTTTGTTATGGCACTGCACCACGTTGTGCTACGATGGTGTTTACTTTTCACTTTTCGTTGCTGCGGCCATTTTATCAAATAAACGAAACAACTTCTCAATCCAATGCAAAATGCTTTGTTAAGCAGTTGTTGCCTAAATTAGTTTTGAAAAACCATCAAATTATCAAAAAATTATAAAATTTTCCGGATCAAATTTCCCGGATCAAATCCCCGACCACTCTTTATCCCAACAGCCGTCCTAAGGGCTACCAGCCTGAAGACACCCATAGGTAAAGATGGGCGAAACTTTTTATTTTACCAAAATTTTACATCGCCCGTGGCAAGAAAAAGCCAATCATTTTCTCTTAGACATATTTATTGTAAGGATTGATTAGCAGACGGATGTAATGTGTCAATTTCCATCGGTTGTATCAAATCTAGTTCGATCTATTTAAATAGATTTTGCGTATTATTAATATTATTTATTATTATTTATTATTACTATTATTATTATTATTACTATTATTATTATCATTATCATTATTATTATTATCATTATTATCATGCTATCTATATTATTGCATCTCAGAAAATATTAGCATTCCGATATCGAAACAAATTATTAAAATGATGGCAAGAGAAACAGTAAAACAGTCAGGATGTCGAGGGAAGCTGAAAAGCAAGCCGAGGGACCCCCGAGTGTTCGATGAATGAATGCAGGTTTGAACATGCACAATTCTCGTAATGGAATAATAACAGGTCTACAAGTGCATATTGCCCCTTTTAGATTATAACACATTGTTACACTGTTAAAGACATGTGTGAAAGTTACTTGCTTTTTTGCATGTAAACTAATGCCCTAGTCGTAGCCTTATGTAGGTTTGATTTAGTGCAACTGTGCTGTTGCTACAAAACTAAATCTAAACTAACCAACGATCATTGTGTCCTGCGTTGCACATTTTTATATTGTCGTCCATTCCATTTTTATGCCTTCAAGTAGAGTAGTTAGTAGTAACCTAGGTTAGGTTATACTGTTATGGACACTTCGTCTATTTAAGTAGTACCTGTATGTATCTATGTAGTTGGTTATAGCTAATTAGTTTTTAGTAAACAGACTAATTATCTAAATTACAGACGCCTAGTGATTTTGAAATAACAATTATCATGAATCATCTTGATGTGATTGATCCTTGGGCATGTCCTCCCCTTTTTTGAAGCAGCAGATATTTATTCTCTGTCGTTAGTAGAATTTCATTCTAATTTGGCAAACCCTCCTGAAATCAGTGCTTGATTGCCATACAGTTAGTATAAAGTCAGAAACTCATTTCAATGACTCATCTAGAGTTAAGCTTAATGATATAAAAGTAGCGGTAACTGATTTTTAATAGCGACTGCCTCATTGTGAATTGTATTTTTAGTGAAGGCTAAGGTGTTAGTTGGCAAACACTAATAGGTTCAGACCAGACTTAGTTTTTTGTCTATAGGTTTCCGCGCCGTAGAGCTAGCCCCTGCTTTCGGAAATTCCAATTTCAGAAGTTGCAATTTCGGACCCCCGGAACCTCCCTCCTGCAGAAAGTATCCTCTCCTACAAATTTAAATAACTTTACTACCAGCAGTTCGACAAATTCGCCACATTTATTTCAGCTCAGCTCCAATAGATTTTTGTCATTCAAGATATCTATATCAGATATCTTTAGTTTGGTTGGTGTCTGTGTCTGTATGTGTGTTTGGTTGGGTAAATTGACTTGGATAATGATGAAATTATTTCCAGATAACATCATACGTTTCACTGAGAGTTCCGGCATATGCCTACTATCTCAACCATGTCCAATCACTGAACTAAATGGAAGACATTGTATTCGTTGTTGCAATCACTGGTTTATGTATCAAGGGATTAGTCGGATATGGTTTGGTCACTTGCGTTATACTTAAACATTGGAAGCATTTTCTGTCCAATTCGTTTTATATTCTCATTGTGTCACTGACCATCCCTGACTGTGCAACACTCTTTACAGTGATGACTTACGTGGCCCCTGCAGCGGCAGTGGGTAAGACAGTCTTGGCTGAGCATTATGAAACTGAAAGTTTAGTTTAAAGTTTAACTGAAATTGCTTTTACCAAGAGTATACAATCGGAAGAGTGGTAAGCTTAGTCCTTCCTAATGGAAATGGCTTGTGAGATACTCGGCACATCAAGGCCGAAGTAGCGGGGAGTCCCACTTTCCGTTGTTCAGCATGTGTTTATATGCGTTTGAACTAAAACGCAACTGATTGGCTAATTCCCTGCCTTATGTCAAATTTATGTGTATAAGGTGACTCCCTGGAGATCTCAGGGGGAGGGGCTCAGCTTAGCGTTGTTAAGAGTGTGTCTCTATTTGAACTGAATGTATTTGATTGGCAACTTAACTACCGTAATTCTCATCGGTGCATTTCAGTTCGACTACATATAAACACACGCATAACAACGGTAAGCGAGACCCCCTGATATCTCGGGGGGGGGGGGGGGTTAGTTAGTTAGTTAGGTTTATTTTGCTAGCCATCAAGTTACGCATACATAGCTAAAGTAACATTTGCAAGAGAATTTCAAAAATTCATACAACAAACAAATGAGGAAACAATCATTAAATAAATTAAATAAATTAAATAAATTAAATTAATTAAATAAATTAAAATTAAATAAATTAAATAAATAAATAAAGGGGTCTCCTTATACACATGAATTTGACATAAGACAGGGAATTGGCTAATCAGATGCGTTTTAGTCCAAACACATATAAACACATGCTGAACAACGGTAAGTGGAACCCCCGAGTTTCGGCCTTAATGTGCCGAGCATCTCTCAGGCTATTTCTGTTCGGAAGGACTAAGCTTCCCACTCTTCCTATTATCTACTCTTGCTTTTACGAAGGTCTCCAAGCCATGCTGAAGTTTCTATGTTACTTATGAATAGGTAATTTTTGTCTAGGTGCTGAAAAGTTTGGAATCTCCGTTCCCATGTTGTACACCCTACTTGAAGGTTTCGTCTATACTTGCAGCTGGACCATCCAGATATCAATATTGCTGGCAGTCAGCATCAACCGATTCATAGCCATAATGTCCCGACATCGCTGTTTCAGTGGATTTGGAAAAATTACTACAACCGTAGTGATAGTTTGCTCCTATTCCTGGGGTTTGCTGTGGAGCACAAGTCTATACCAGTGTGGATGTACCTTCTGTGTTCCGGACTATGCCTGGATTTGGCAGTGCGACTCAAACTTAACATGCTCCACTGTGTTGCAGTCGGTAATAAGGCCAGGATGAAAAATTGAAAACATTGTAGACATATGTATAGATAATTAGATTAGATAATTAGATGTACGGTGATAGCACAGGATTTCCTGTAAATTTCACTTCTAAAAAGTTGTGATATGTTTTCTGCGATGGCGACAGAAGACGACATTAAACATTAGACGTTGTCATAAATTCCAAATTAACACACGGAAGGTAGGAAATTGTAGCTTAAAGTATGAGCTGCTTAGACAAATGACTATCCATTTCGTTAGCTGTTAGTTTTCTAAAATCTACAGACGTCAAATCTGCTCTTTACTTATAAAAACTTTGTTCGTTTTACACAAGAGTGCATAATTGCACTATTATTAACAACAAGAGTAAGCCACTACAGGGCTGCTCTTCTTGGCATTGCGTAACGGTGCTCCGACTACAATACGCGAATGTTTCCCCGTTTGGGGGGTCGACCAAATCGACAGCGCATACCCCCCCCCTCCGTTTGGTGGGGGGGGCGGGGTAGCCGAAAAGAGGTACCCGTTTGGTGGGGGGGTGGTAGCCAGCAGCGAATCAGATTGCAGCAATCCCCCTCCGTTTGGGAGGGTCTAGCAAAGGATTACGGTAGTTACAGCTTATTTCGAAAAAGGGTCCCCGTTTGGGGGGTCACAAAAAGTGGTCCCCGTTTGGGGGGGTCACAAAAAGTGGTCCCCGTTTGGGGGGGTCGCGAACAGCCAAACAGAATGAGCCAAACTTAGCCTGCTTGAGTGACCCCCTCCCACCAAAGGGGACCACTTTTGGCTACACCCCCCCCCCCCCACCAAACGGAGGGGGGTATACCTGTCGACCGCCCCAAACGGGGGAAAATTCGCGTATTGTGGTCGGAGCACCAATACGCAATGCCAAGAAGAGGAGCCCTCTAGTGGCTTACTCTTCTTTTAATATAGAGAAGAAAATCATGGACTCTTGGTTTTACGATTTATTTCAGATCGACTTGGCCGACGCTTATTCCAAAACAATCATTATCACGGCAGCTTACACTTGCGTTTACTGCAGACTGCGCTACATCTCCCATAAAAGACTCCAATTTCAGAGGTCCATTATGGTAATCAGCCGCCGTGAAAAGGTTATGGCTCTTGAATTTGGCCTGGTTTGTCTGATTTTGACAATATACGTTTCTCTGTTCTGCATTCTTCCTTTGGTGCCCGATGCAACTGGCCTGCCAGTCGGTGTAGTCAGCAAAATACTGACCGTCAGTTGCATACTAAACAGCGGTCTACGGCCTTGGCTCTACTTGCTTGCCAATTCTGATCTACGAAGAAAACTGCAAGCTGCTGTATTTGGAGTGCGGTCTAAAAGCCCGTTCAGTCGCAGCTGTAAATCAACTGGCATGCTAAGGGAATGCAACTTTGAGCTGAAGCTCATGATGAAAGACTGAATCCTTGCCTGTCGCTAAATGTTGGTATACATTAAATCAGCTTAGCATTGGCCTAGCCGGCAGGAAAAAATTTTGAACAGCTTAATAGATTGATTTTCCATTGAACAAACTGTTCAAGACTAGAGCCAGCCAGCTGTTCACATTTTGTAGACAAGACTGAATATGACGAACTCTCCAAAGAGAGTTTAAGGAGTGTTACTGTTTAAACAAATAGCATTTAACGTATTGTATTTTGTACCTTATTAATCTATCTTGTATAACAAGTCTTTTGCTAGGGCTTTAAATAGCTGGATTCAGCCTAAATCTGAGGTAAAAGAAATAAAAGTCTAAACCTTCATTCCTTGCTAGTCTACAATTCTACATTTGTCATAGAATCGATCTCTTTGAAATTACAAATCCCCTGTCCTCCGGGATAATTGCTGTTAGATTGTTGTTCTTACGTAAACTCTATAGGATGTATACTACCACATACAGTAAAATCAGATGCACAAAGACAACAGCTAAAACAGTTTGTCGGCGTTATTTGTTAGTCATGAACGCCTGCCGAATCCTCCGCGCTGTCATCCGCCGGGAGGCCGCGCTTAATCCGCCATTCCGCGGACAAGCCCGCCTTCATATTGTCAATCAGGAAATGACCAATGGCCATCCAGGCTTTGGCCGTTTCCTTGGTTCGCCGACTTTTTTCGCCCCATTCCAGACTTTTGTCCATCAGGGACTCTAGCAGTTTGTCCAGGAAACCGGACATGGCTGATCTATCTTCGAAATAGCGGGCGTGCCGGGCGCCGAACAGTCTCAGCTCTCGCCGAATGTCCTCGTCCCTGGAACCTTCGCCCAGCTCTGAAACAGAACGGTTTTTCATTATTTCTTTATGATTAATGCCTTGTTTCACAGCTCGCGTTTACTTCATTTTCTTGATGTGTAAAGTCTGCAAACAATACAATTGTTGCAGGGTATACTCCAGATTGCAAAAGCTTAAGATTGCACTTTGCACGTTTGGGTAATAATAAACATCCCGCATATTGTTAATTAATGTCAAAAATAGGCAACAATTTGGAAATTGGAAGAGGTAGAAAGGAAGTCGATTCAAACTGCCTTAATCCCACATTTTATGTGACAGGCATTCGGTATGTTTTTCCTTACGTAAAAGCTGCAGCTTTTAGAAAAGCTACCGTATACCTTTTGTTTGATGAGTAGTTAATTGCGTTCAGCCACTCAAATCGTAAAGCCTCCACTCGTTCTGTTGTAACAAAGGTAGAATTTTTTGCCAAATTGCCACATCTGTCGCAAACAGTCTACAACTATATGTACAACTCAACAACAAATATTAGGTGTCCACTTAAAAAATCGAAATTAACTATGCTTTCCCTTAATATAAACGGTAGCTAGATTTTTAATGAATTAGACTGAATCAGTCAACAAGCACTGTTTCTATGCAACTCACCACAAATTATGACATCCAGCATTTCTGCCAGCTTGCGGCCGTGATACTGATGAAAGCTGTCCACATTCGTATAGGCCGCATAGCCATTGATATTCTCCTCTACGGCCATCTTAACCGACGGATGCTTCACATAGAGTCGTCTGAATACGGACTGACCTATGTGTACCGGTCCGTTGGCCGTCCACATCTGGCGCCAGGTCTGTCGTACCATCACCAGGCCGGCCAGGTTGGCTCCAGTCACTGCGCGCCGTGCAGAAAGTCGCGTTCGCGTGGAGCTGGCTTTCTTGCCAGCGTTGCTGTTGTTGTTGTTGTTGGACTTTTTGTTGTTTAGGTCATTGTCTGAATGATTTCGACGAATGCCGGAATTTCCAGAAGAATCCGGATCATTTCGATGTTCGGATGCTGTTCGTTTCCAGCCTACGAAAATGGCGGATTTGTCGAAATCTTCCCTTTCAGCCCGACGTGCGGAGCCAGATCTGTTACCCATTTAGCAGTACGCAAATTAATTTAGCCAATAAATAAATCCTGCAACAGTAACCAGGGATTAATTTATGTACATGTTGCTTCCGATTTAGCGGTTTAAGACCTTGTGAAAGTGAGTAATAGCAAGAGTGCATAATAACTAAGGGCCTTTTCTAACTAAGGACTAAGAGTTTAAAAGGATAGATTTAAATGTTTTAGCTCTTTTAACCCTGAAGGCGAGTTAAAATGAACTATTTAACTCTTTTAACCCTGTGCGCGAAAAGGATAACTCTTTTAACTCGTTTAGCTAACTCATAGGCCCTGAGACTAGCTTAACTCTCGATCTCTTTATTATCCTGCAGACAGTAATCTGCACAATTTCAGCTGATTCCCACATAACTAAGTATGTACAAGTGACTCTGCAATGTTAACGTAAATTGTGCCTGCTGGGAGCCACCATATGTTTGATTGAATATGTCTGAAGTGAACGTACTCAGTTGTGGGGGGTTGCTTTTTTCTGCATTTTAACTAATAGCGTAACGCATTGTCACACTTTTAGTCATCATTCCTGGTATTAATAGGCAGCAAAATGAAAGACAGACAGATGTAATCCCCAAAACTTTGGGTCTCTACTGAGGATCGAACCCACAACCTTCAGTTTAGACAACTTACGCTCTACCGATTGAGCCACACAAGCACAAACGAACCAAGCTGAAGTTTGAATTCGAACCCAGACTGTAGTGAACAAACAGGTCAGCAAACCTTACTTAAAAGTGGAGAAATCAGTGAGCTCACTGGGTAGTGGGTTTTGAGTCTGAGAGGTTTTCAAAAGACTATCTCCACTCACAAAATTTATGCGAAACTAGGGCAATCATTTATGACCTAAACGCCATGCTTCCGGAAGCCAGCTGTAAGAAATTTAACAGATAGCAGTAGAAAGTTAGCTGTAAAGTTAGCAGGCGCCAAGAATTTGATGCAAAGCGAGCGCGTTCGAAAATAGGCAAATACTTTTCAAGTGAGTGCAATTTCGTCTAAAATTTGTTTGTCCTTTCCAGCAAAACAATTGTTTGAAGTCAGTCTAGCTGGGAGACACAATGCACCGCGATTGTTCACACGAGAGTATTTTTTATATCCAAAGGTTGTCTACTCTCCAGCAGAAAAAGTTGTCCGGCTGGGCGAGCTTGCCTTAAATTTATTAACATGGAGTAAATTGAGCACCTACCAAAAAAAAGCTCAGTAGTGTTAAACTTAGACAAGCGTCACACTCTTTGTTATCAACGTCCTAGTATCAAATCTCTTGCCATGGAGTGCAAGCTAACGGCTTATCCCATTGTTATTATCACACTTGTTTCTATCTCACCATACCAAATGTATAGTTAAGCTGGTTAAGGGAGGGGGGACCACTTTGGGGTCATTTTTTTCGACATTTCCGATTTTTCCGATTTTCACATATTTTATTGTCCCAGTGGGATATTTTAACGAGTTTATAAAATTTAAGTTCTTGAGAAAATTCATCTCAAAGCAGAGGTATGCATGTGTTAAACATAGGAAATCGAAAAACGTGTCGATTATAATTCTGCGCCAAAAAATCTCGAAACTGGTGTGAGATACCGGGTAACATTTGGTATCGTTTTAAACCTCTAAACAGATACTGTGTTACTGCGGAATTAGAAATTTGAATTAGGCCTTCAAAAGGTTTTAATTAATTTTTGAAGTTAGCGAACTGCCGAAAATAGCTAAATTCTGTCGTTTTTGGTGACCAAAAGTGAGGGTCATTAAGTATGACTGCATATTATAAAAAATAGAGATCCTAACTAAAAATTCTAACTCCACATTGACACAGTATATGTATAAGGCTTTCAAACGATACCCAATGTTACTGGGAATCTTTTGCCAGTGTCGAGATTTTTTGGAGCAGAAATTTGGATTTTTCTGCAAAATTGCGAAAATTGCTGTTTTTTAGAAGGATAGGTATTTACATACTACCAAGTTAGATTGTAAAATTTCCTTTTTTGCATTTCAATATATTTATTCATGCCATAAGATTAATTTGTTACATAACTTATGCTGACAGCTATGTTCAGTACTTCTCAGCGCGCAAACCGGGACCCTCAGGCTGAGACCCCGAATTTCACAAAACAGCGATTTTCAAATTTTCCAAAATATGGCATATTATATATCAATCGAAAGTTCTCATTGCGTGAATTCTTCTCATAGAACTATGGCTCGGAAATGCTTCTATTTCAAGCTAAGCGCTGTTAAATATTTCATTAACGTTGCTGAAAGAGCTGCTATTTCGAAAGATTTTTGTAATTTTCTAAAATTTATCCATTTTAAATGAAATGTTATATGACAATAGCAAGCAACGATTCGTTATTTATTCAGTAGGAATAACTTTGTCTGCTCATGCTGATCATGAAGAAGTCAAAAATAGGTTTTGTTGTGCAGCATACAATATTCGTTCTACAGAAACCAGTAAAATTGCAGCCTGCCATTGGCGCTCTCTTTCAGTCTGAGTTCTCTCTTTCAGTTTCGGTCTGAGAGTACACCACTTACATTACGTATAACGTGACATTACGTATAATGTTTGATTCTAGTATGATCTCCAAATAAAGGCACAAGTGGTAGTAGCATTATAATGCTCTAACGGGATTTACGACGCGACCAGAACTCCTTGGCTAACATCGCAAAACTAGGCTATTGGATTGTGATTAACAGTCTTATAGCGACTGCTGGAAAGTGGGAAAACGTGGATCTTGTTGGAACCAACAGCTAGTCAACAAGCTAAGTCAATGCTTACTACTATATTATATCAATAATTTCCTGGTAAACGTTGTATTACGCAGAACACAGGTTGATTGGAGAGGAATGTCGACTGTACTCTCTGCACACATCAACCACAAACACGAAAGTTCAGATCTGTGTGATCAAAATTGAACAATCGGTCTACTCTGATCATTGTTCTTTCCGGCTTCAACCTGCAGCCGCACTATATTCCTCTAGGGGAAACCCTGGACTTCCCACCTTGGGCAATTTACCGAGACTGTCAAGGGGTGGCCGCCTGCGAGGTGGAGCTACCACAGGACCTCCATTACGGTGAAAGTAATGGACGTACTGATAGCCTTGTAGAACACCTCGGATAATTGCGACTGCAGTTATTCAGTGTCAGCTGCCCCCACCCAGACAAAATTTAAAAATCGCTGACACTACCCCTAACCGGCGAACCGACTGGGGTGAGGTGGCTGTAAAAAAATATTTCATTACATCCGGGGGAACAGGAAAGTAGTATGGTGTACCCGTTTCGACCCCCAATCCCAATCCCAAATTTTCACTCCCACTCTGGCTAGGAGAATCTTTTTCCCAAAGTAGCTTCCAATTAGACCTCTTCTAGGTTGGCTCATTAACTCATTCAGTTCGCAAAACGTTTTCATGTGATCTCCAATATCGTTTTTACTAATTTCTACATTTTTAAAAATAGGGATCATCTCCGCAAAATGTTCTTTCTTTTCTTCAGGTACCTCAACATCCACCTCAACTAATCTGAAGAACCTATTAGCTTGAATTTGGGTAACTAATTGTGCAAAAGTAAGGACAGATCGTTTGTTGGGGAGATTGAAGTGTTCTTCCATGAATTGTTGCATATCCAAGGAATCTTTTAGTTCTTTATCGAAATCACACTCCCACTTTTCAATCAAATCAAAACCCCCATCCTTAATTGTCTGGGAGACTCTTTCTGTTCTTTCCCTTCTTTTAATTCTATCCTCAGGGTCCTGATTCCTATCCAACTTGCAGCCATGTCCGTGGAAAGAGCACCCATGAAATTGTAAAACGAGGTTCTTTTCAGCGACCCACCCATCAACTTTAGCTTTTCCTATTCTTTTTTGTCCCCCATTGTAAGCATGTTCAACTCTTACTCCTATTGCCTTAGCCATATACTCCAGCCACATAGCCTCTTTCCTGCCCCGTTGCAGCCACCTTTTGAATTTTTCATCCTCAGTGGGTTTCTATTCGGCGTACAAACCAGTGGGCATCTCTTGCATAGTGCACCAGAGATATAGGGCATTTGCATCGAACCCAAAAATTTGTGCAACTTTGAACCCGTTTGTTATTTCGGTAACCCCAGCTTCATGGTATCTATGAAACACCAAACTGGGACCCCCAACTATATTGTCCTTAACTAATTTATGCCAATGCTTAGTAAATCTGTTGAAAAGGGGAAGAATTGTGTGCCTAGGTATTTTATTCATCATATGCTTGTAAGCCAGGCCAGGGAGGGAGATAGCCCCACTTTTGAACATATCAATTCCCATAGTTTTCCAGAATTCTACCATCTTTTCGGTTGCTTGAAGGAAGGGCCCTACATCTAAATTATTGTACCAGATTAGAAGATCCCTGACTGTTTTAAATTTGTATTTTCTCCACGCGGCCACAACAGCTATGAAGTCCTCATCTGAAATTTCCTGTTGTTTAAGAGTTGAGTAGTACAGATCACGGTGGGGGAATCCTTGGTCTAAGAACTCGAGGGAAGTGAAAGCCTCATAGGGGAAGGCGCCTTTTTGATCCTCAATTTTGAAACCCTTTAACCACTTTTTGTAGGAAGTACCAGCGGCAAGGTAGTTCGTAATATCTAGAAAGTACAATTTGGGGGTAGAGAGGGCCATGTAGTTGTTATTCTTTTTTACAGTATAATTGATATCTTGGCCATTTAGGAGCAAATTTGTAATTAAACAACATTTTATAAGGTTCATATCGAATTTTCCAGATTTGAATCCTAATGTGGGTACCGCTTTAAGCCATTCCTCGAATTCGGCTAGAAGGTTTTCGTGTTCGGCTAATCCGGATAAGGTAGGCTCATAGATTTCCCTTAAAAGTTCATATGCCTTATCGGCTATTTCTTCCATGTAGTCCTTCATTCGGACCACCAAATCATAGGGATCCCCAGTAGTGATTAGGCACTTTGGGTCTTCATAGCCAGGGACATTTAAGGCAACAGATGCTGATCCAGGGATTCGTTCTTTTTCGTAAATCAATTTTGGACCGCTTTTTCTTGTTGTTGGTTTGAACATGCACTCGAAATCGTAGGCTATTCTAAAGGGGTAGTACCATTCTGGCACCGGGATTCCTAACTCACTGATTTTTTGTAGGATAGTTTTCGTTGGCCCGACTCCTCCGCCAGGGAAGATATGCTTGATGCCCACCTCACAGCTTTTGGAGTGTCTCATGAAAACGTTATGATGATGAGAAAGTTTCTCGCAATTGGAGCATTTCCAGGTAAGGGTAAACTTATTTAAATTTTTAATGAAGGAGAAGTGGTCTTCGTAAATATTAATGGCCATTTTCCTCGAGTGCTTACTCAATGGTCTTCGAATAAGCTTGGTTGCAACATCTGTAATTTCCTGACCCCGTTCGTGATTCCTAATTAAAAGTTCATTAAGATCTTCCGGTTCCTCATCGGCCTCCTCAGTTGTAGGTCCTAATTCGTAAACGGTAATTGCTATATCAAATTTGTCTTCAACTTCATCCAGATCTTCTAACCCCATTAAACTCTTCTCCAGGTTGTACCCATTGTTCAATTAACTCATTAGTTCTTTCTTCTAATGCACTCAATTTTGATCCAAGACCTAGAGCTAAGCATCTAAATAAACACTTTTTGTCCTGATATGGCCGTCCAGTGTGATCATTTTTCACCATTGCATTGAGACCTCGATTATTTTTTACATAATCTGGAAGATACCTAGCTTCACCCACAGGGTACGAGATTAATTTATTAATATAGAAACAAACATTAGTAATTTGGAGGACAGTTCACTTTGTGTTGGGACGTTGTTGCCTAACCCACTCAAGGATATCCCTCTATCCAGTTCATAGAATATTTTCCCCAGATCTCCTTCATTTGAAATGTGGATAGGCTCATCAAAATACCGGTTATTTCCGGAAGGTTAATAGTAGCTGAGTTCCCCGTCTTCAATATTCCTAAGTACGAATCCAAGAGGAAAAATTAAATTTAAATTGCCACCTTTGAAGTTTGAATATAATTTTAATTAACGGTTTAAGTTCGCTGGGAGTAGAAATCCAGAAATTGTACCTATTTTGAATCCCAGAGGAAACAAAGTAACGAGTCCGAATTCGACTCCAATTTTCCCTGTAAATTTGGGCCAGGTCTTCTGGGAGATCCTTAACAATACTCCTAGTTAATTTGGGAGCGTCCTCAGGTGGGAGGTTGGAGAAGTGGGTTTGCCTAAGAGTTCTGGGATCCTGGGTTTTTGGGGTTTCCCGGTGAGTTCTGAGATGTCCCTGATAGCCTTCGTAGGTTCTGTATGTAAACCCGCATTTTCGGCATTCATATGAAGGAGCTTTGTCGAGGTGGAATTTTTTGAAATGTCGGGTCAGCGAATGACTTATCACACTTCGGGCAATGGAATAAGGGTCTAGAAGAATGGGTTGCCTTGTGCTTCCTGAGCTCGGCCAAAGTGGGGTATGATTCGTTACATGTGGGGCAGGAGTGGGAAGTGCTAGCAGAGCGGGGAGGAAGGTTCGCAGGAAGGGATTGTGCGTAGGTCCAAAATTCGTCGGTCCCGATTACAGTTTTACCATCCCACTCAGTTTTGCTTAGGGAGATGGCTTGGTCTCTCAGGGCCTGGGTTATGAAGGATTTCCCTTCCAGACTCCAGTAGAGATAGCAGAATTTAATTGGCTAATAGCTGACATGATTGAAATTGAAAATCATATTTATAAAGCGTTTGGAATTTGAATGATATGGCTGCTTTTATTAACTTCGCGCTTTTATGTATTACGCAATTTCTCTTTTATATGAACTTAGATTATCGCTTTGATTTACTTTCACGTTTATATGTACTTCACTTTTGTTAACTTTCTTGCTTTTATGAACTTTTCTGGTTATTTGCACTTTTCCGTTTACATGTCCTTATCAGTTTATATGAACTTCGTGCGTTTATTAACTTTGTCCTTTTATGAACTTCGTGCTTTTATTGATTCAAGTCTGGAATAAAATTTACAGTTTATATGTACTTCTATTAACTTTGCGTCTATATGTGCTTTCACCTGGAAAGAGAAATAGTGCTTTTATAAACTCAGTCTTCAGATAGATTTTTCAAACTCGTCTACTAAGTCTTTTCGTAATATGGTCACAGAAGAAAAGTTGGGTTTGAAGAGTTACAAAAACCGACCGCTCCCTGGCTCGCAAATAGTCCAACTGACGCAGTAATAGTATTTTTCCGCTTTTTATAGTCTTCACTAAACCCCAAGGGGCGGGATTAATAGGACTCAAAGGGATATGGATCAAAGCAACCGCACTTTGTTGAAGTCAATCAAGCTTGACAGGTTGTAAATCCCTACTGAATTGAAAATTCTTATAAACAACAGATGGAAGAGTTGGGTAGAAAGTTTCCTTTAGGCTAAATAAAATCTTTTTTAAACACTTAATACATATACACACAGTTTCGTTTCGTCCTGACTGTTTTGTCGCTTGTTGTTTTATGTTGATTTACGTAGCGTAATTCAGTCTAATTGGAGTCTCTGTCTTACTTTTCGTATTCGCTCAACCGTGTCTGTAATGGATGGGGTGCCTTTTATTACTTGCCACCGCTGCCGATTTCCGATAAACTCCCGTGGAACATTGCTTTCTCTTAGAGCCTCAGCGAACAATTCCCAACCCTTTGCAGGAGTGACTGTTTTACGGTTGCGCACAAAGTCATGGATTAAGTCGAAGATTCTAGAACCCGGCTCAGATTTACCCTTATACTCTATCTCCCCTTTCTCGTTTACTTTAAAGTCGGGAATGGATTGGACGAAATCAATGAGATTTTCCCTTTACTTTGGAGAGTTAGAGTGGACACAATGTCGGGAATGGCCTGTTCGGTGGGTTCCGTAGTGGCAATATCTAACTTATAGGGCTTTTCCTTCAAAAACCGCTTTCTGTAATTGGACTGTTGGTATTTTTTCAACTTTGTATTGGCTGATTCTTTGCTTTTTAGCTTTTCTACTACATCTTTTTCAAACAAGTCCTGGTGCTGATTGAACTCTTCAGGTTTTACTAAGATTGAGTACTCCATTATTTTATAAAGCTACTTGCAATACCACTGACTATCCCAATAAGCGGACCGAGGAGAGCGGGAATAAAGCCACCCTTCTGAACAATAATTTGCTTCTTGTCCTTACTTTTTAATCTCTCAAAGTTCGTAGGGTGTTCACGTGTTTGCGTAGAGCTCTTTTGTCTGCTTCAGTTAGTTCGACGTTTCCAGAAAGTACGTTTTCAATGCAGTCTAGGATAGTTCGGATTAGACTAAGATCGCTGCTTTCAATGATAGCTTCTCTGACCTTTTTCTTACAGTTGCAGAGATGTATGAGACAGGGAAGATTACTTTCAAATCTCTTTGCCATTTGGAGCTTTTATTGACTCGTTTCTATTATGTGTTTGGTTAGGGATTTTACGTTTTTATTAATTCTTCTCTGGTTTTATTGATTTCGGTAGGAATACTCCAGTCTGGTCAAAAATATCCGTACTAAGGCGGTACTGCTCTGGGGTGTCTTGGTCGAGGTCAATTAATAGATAGCCGTGGGGTTTTGAGGTTGCGTGTTTGAAAGATTCCATAAAGTGGTGTTAGTTGGAAACATTTGTCGAGCTAGATTCATTGCCGTTAGCTTGTCTGCTGGATTTTTCATTAAAACTATGTATTGGCAGTTTATCCGGTTAGTTCTTTGTTTATCATAAAATAAGTCTTGGGTGATGTGTACGACACTGCAGGACCAGTGATGGCATCCCCGGGTGAACAGCCTAACCAGTTTAGAATCCTTTTTTACTTCGTCCATAAGGTTATCTAGAACTAGTAAAATCGGTTCTGTGTTCCCCTTTAACTGTTCCAAGTCAGGTAAACCCTCAACAAACTCAGCGTCTATTTTTTTCATAGGCCGCCTGCCACTCCGTGAAACACCAAATAACCCTTTTTGGAGGAGCTCTTTTCAATTTATGTGCGTTTTTAACAAGTTTTAACACGAATGTAGTCTTCCCTGCTTTAGTCGGGGCGGAAACCATGCAGGTAAAGGGGTGCTTGAAGTAGAGAAATTCACAAGGAATACAAGTCATTGAGATCGGCTTTTTGTAAGGTAGATAGGTCCGAGGTAGGCGCTTCCGATGTTTTTATTGACGTCAAGACAAAGTTGAAAATTGTATACCTCTGAAATGAAGGGGCAGTTCTTTGCTGTGGCAGTTATACAACTCCCTACCGAGCAGTCATAATACAGGTCTAGAAATTCATTAAACTGGTCTGGAAAGTAGTAAACAGAGTGCCCTCCTTTGGAAATTGATATCTTTCCGTCGGCCTGGTAGTCTAGGCGAAGCGGTTCCTTGTAAGTTCCATACTTTATTAGGGTTTGTGAGGTTACTGTTATCCCAATAGTCCATGACTACATCTTTCGATTAGCCTCCCTAGTTAATGACGTTGTACACTAGTTAAGGATCACCAGGGATAAGAAAATGTTAACCAGTCAACATATTGAGATGAAATACAACACAGAACTATTTTGAGTAAATAGTTAACACTTGCGTACAGCTACTGCAATCCAAACTGCTGTATTTTTTTACTAAGATTTCAGGTAGCATATACCACAGGAATACAAATTCTTCACATAAAACATTCTATTAATACCATAACACCGCCACACCTTATCATCCATCCATCTTTTTGTAGCTGAACTGTTTGCTCACTTTTAACAAGGGCGTTATTTTACAAATTAACTAGTGTGTAATAGTCTGGAGTTTACATTTTAAACAAACTATTGCTGTGCGCTCCAGTTTACAATTAGAGTTCACCATCTGGTATTCGTGGATTATATTAGAAATAACAGTTTGCAAACTACGCACGTTAATGAATCTAGTTCGTTTAGAAAAAACAGGATGGAATTAATAGTAAGGCTGCTCAAAACAATTACAACATTCTTGTATATACATAATGTTGCCTACAGAATTACTTCAACCAATTGCTGGAAAACTTCAAACGATTTAAACTTCTCAACAAAAGCTCATTATTCTTCATTCGAAAGGCTTGGTGGTCGATATATCAAAGTTTGGACAGGCAGGGCATACAGCATGAGGGATTACAGTTGCAAAGGAGTCAGACGCTTACCACCTGCTTCGATCATGAACGTTATCCTCGAAATTTCCTATTGCTAACTTTTGTTTTCTGCGCCACTGTGCTTCTAAGGTAGGTATTAGTATGGTGCCTATGTTACATACATCTTAACTCAAACAGTTATTAATCTTTATTGCATATAAAATAGGCTTTCTATAGGCGAAGCTAGTGAAACAGAGTGATATTTAACGTATTACAGAGAGCGGTTTTTTGTTCTTGTTTGACCTACGCCTAAAGTGATTTTATTATTTTTATGTAAATATCTGAAACTATTACACTAGTTGACCAACATGAACTAATCGCTGGTAGTTTTTTGTCTACTTAGAATGGATGATACTCTAGATCTGTTACTGCAGTTAGCAAATTTTGAATTGGAATCGCCAACAAACTACGACCTACCAATAAAGTTCGTATTATGTGCACTCTTAATATTACGATTATCTTTAAGACGAAAGCAATAAATCTACAAGCAAACACTTGCCTTCTTCTGCTAATTCACCAAGCTAGTTCACACAGCGGTCGTTTTTTTTTATTTTTTACTTCTAGCGTTGCTTATCATGTTGGTAAATTGTATATTCTTTTCCAAATCATTCTTGGGCGTTTCTAAATCTTACATTATAAAGTGTTAGCTTAATGTTAGTTTTCACCAAAATCCAAGTGAAAATCAGGGTTTGGAATTCTCGCCAGATTTCGCCGACTCTGACAGATGTGAGGACCAGAAAGAGACTGCCGCCAATGGCACTCCTGCAAACGATCAAAACAAAATCGGTAACATTTATGGTCTTATTTATTCTTATGTTGTTATACAAACAGTTTTTTGAATTTGTATGTTCTCTGTATCTAGCATAATGTTAGTTTTAATAACCAGTAATTATTAACATTAACAGTCATAATTAACTTAAACGACTAAGTTGACTTAGAAGACGGTAAGACAACTTTAACCATACAAGTTTAGGATTATTATAATCCCTGAAAACACTTGGTCTAGGATGTCTAGGAGCTCATCCATTTATTAATACTTGTTTGTTATTTGTTGTTTGTTATTAATACTTGTCCATTAATTAATTAGTTGAGCTTATTGAACGGAAGACAACGGAAGACAACGGAAGACATAGGGAGTACATCTCGTTAATGTGATTTCTCTACATATTCTACATTGCCAGACACGAAGCGTCCAACTATCAGTATCAAGAATTGTAGGCTACCCGAAACCAAATACCCCTCAAATAAGAGGATCAAAGAAGAATGAATCTGACGAGCAATCTAGCAATTACCACTTTCTACTCATCTGCTTTCGTACCTGCATAGCGAATTTTTTAACTTAAACTACTTCTATTTTTATTTTCAGATTCGGTTACCGGTGATGACCCGACGGTTCGAAAATATCCTCAGGGTAGATTTTGGAATCCACCCAAAAAAGGGAGCACCGCTCTAAAGCCCGTTGCGTGCCCGGACGCCGGTGAGAGTGAGTACACTGGCGCTGGGGACAGTGAGAGCAGTGAGGTTGGGTATGGCGCATTGTTTATTTCCAAAGGGACACAAACCGATCCTACTGCGTTGGGTAAAATTGGTGGAGTGGAGTATTTGGAGAAGCTACCAGTCACAACTTCACAAAAACGATTGTGTGGATAGTGTCACCAACCGGGACATATAAATCGAACGAATAAAAAAATGGAGATTTCGTCTGTCCGGAAAGAAAGAAGTAAGCTCCAAGATTACTTTATACTAATTATTAAAATATTAATGATAACCACATACATTTATTAATAAGCTATATATAGTGAACGATACCAAAGTAGGTCTTATATAGTTATATATCAATTTTGTGAAGACTCTATAAAATAATGACAATACAAAGGGGTAGGTTAGTTAATTGCGTAAATTTAACCTAGTAGTGTATTGAACTCTGTGAATACGTGCTTCATCCCATTGCTTTTAATTGTCCGTCTGTTTGTTATAGCTTATTTTGCCATATAAATACCTTTCTTGTCTTAGGGTAAATTTGGAGAAAATGGTTGATCTAACGGGAGGAGAAAAGTAAAATGTCCAAAAGAAATCGAACGAATAAAACGATCGAATAAAGCCGGGACCAGCTACCTCAAAAATTGGTGTTGTTTGTTGTTGTTTCTTTTTTTGTGAAATTAAATGAGATTAAGTGATCAAAAAGTATAAGTCGCAAGGTATTTTCAACTGTGTGTATATGTATTAAGTGTATAAAAAAGATTTTATTTAGCCTAAAGGAAACTTTCTACCCAACTCTTCCATCTGTTGTTTATAAGAATTTTCAATTCAGTAGGGATTTACAACCTGTCAAGCTTGATTGACTTCAACAAAGTGCGGTTGCTTTGATCCATATCCCTTTGAGTCCTATTAATCCCGCCCCTTGGGGTTTAGTGAAGACTATAAAAAGCGGAAAAATACTATTACTGCGTCAGTTGGACTATTTGCGAGCCAGGGAGCGGTCGGTTTTTGTAACTCTTCAAACCCAACTTTTCTTCTGTGACCATATTACGAAAAGACTTAGTAGACGAGTTTGAAAAATCTATCTGAAGACTGAGTTTATAAAAACACTAATTCTCTTTCCAGGTGAAAGTACATATAGACGCAAAGTTAATAGAAGTACATATAAACTGTAAATTTTATTCCAGACTTGAATCAATAAAAGCACGAAGTTCATAAAAGGACAAAGTTAATAAACGCACGAAGTTCATATAAACTGATAAGGACATGTAAACGGAAAAGTGCAAATAACCAGGAAAGTTCATAAAAGCAAGAAAGTTAACAAAAGTGAAGTACATATAAACGAGAAAGTAAATAAAAGCGATAATCTAAGTTCATATAAACGAGAAATTGCGTAATACATAAAAGCGCGAAGTTAATAAAAGCAGCCATATCAATCAAATTCCAAAGTATATATAAACGCTTTATAAATTTGGTTTTCAATTTCAATCATGTCAGCTATTAGCCAATTAAATTCTGCTACCTCTACTGGAGTCTGGAAGGGAAATCCTTCCATAACCCTGGCCCTGAGAGTCCAAGCCATCTCCCTAATCAAAACTGAGTGGGATGGTAAAACTGTAATCGGGACCGACGAATTTTGGACCTACGCCCAATCCTTCCTGCGAACTCTCCTTCCCGCTCTGCTAGCACTTCCCACTCCTGCCCCACATGTAACGAATCATACCCCACTTTGGCCGAGCTCAGGAAGCACAAGGCAACCCATTCTTCTAGACCCTTATTCCATTGCCCGAAGTGTGAGAAATCATTCGCTGACCCGACATTTCAAAAAATTCCACCTCGACGAAGCTCCTTCATATGAATGCCGAAAATGCGGGTTTACATACAGAACCTACGAAGGCTATCAGGGACATCTCAGAACTCACCGGGAAACCCCAAAAACCCAGGATCCCAGAACTCTTAGGCAAACCCACTTCTCCAACCTCCCACGTGAGGACGCTCCCGAATTAACTAGGAGTATTGTTAAGGATCTCCCAGAAGACCTGGCCCAAATTTACAGGGAAAATTGGAGTCGAATTCGGGCTCGTTACTTTGTTTCCTCTGGGATTCAAAATAGGTACAATTTCAGGATTGCTACTCCCAGCGAACTTAAACCGTTAATTAAAATTATATTCAAACTTCAAAGGTGGCAATTTAAATTTAATTTTTCCTCTTGGATTCGTACTTAGGAATATTGAAGACGGGGAACTCAGCTACTATTAACCTTCCGGAAATAACCGGTATTTTGATGAGCCTATCCACATTTCAAATGAAGGAGATCTGGGGGAAACATTCTATGAACTGGATAGAGGGGATATCCTTGAGTGGGTTAGGCAACAACGTCCCAACACAAAGTGAACTGTCCTCCAAATTACTAATGTTTGTTTCTATATTAATAAATTAATATCGTACCCTGTGGGTGAAGCTAGGTATCTTCCAGATTATGTAAAAAATAATCGAGGTCTCAATGCAATGGTGAAAAATGATCACACTGGACGGCCATATCAGGACGAAAAGTGTTTATTTAGATGCTTAGCTCTAGATCTTGGATCAAAATTGAATGCATTAGAAGAAAGAACTAATGAGTTAATTGAACAATGGGTACAACCTGGAGAAGAGTTTAATAGGGTTACGTTAGAAGATCTGGATGAAGTTGAAGACAAATTTGATATAGCAATTACCGTTTACGAATTAGGACCTACAACTGAGGAGGCCGATGAGGAAATTACAGATGATGCAACCAAACTTATTCGAAGACCATTGAGTAAGCACTCGAGGAAAATGGCCATTAATATTTACGAAAACCACTTCTCTTTCATTAAAAATTTAAATAAGTTTACCCTTACCTGGAAATGCTCCAATTGCGAGAAACTTTCTCATCATCATAACGATTTCATGAGACACTCCAAAAGCTGTGAGGTGGGCATCAAGCATATCTTCCCTGGCGGAGGAGTCGGGCCAACGAAAACTATCCTACAAAAAATCAGTGAGTTAGGAATTCCGGTGCCAGAATGGTACTACCCCTTTAGAATAGCCTACGATTTCGAGTGCATGTTCAAACCAACAACAAGAAAAAGCGGTCCAAAATTGATTTACGAAAAAGAACGAATCCCTGGATCAGCATCTGTTGCCTCAAATGTCCCTGGCTATGAAGACCCAAAGTGCCTAATCACTACTGGGGATCCCTATGATTTGGTGGTCCGAATGAAGGACTACATGGAAGAAATAGCCGATAAGGCATATGAACTTTTAAGGGAAATCTATGAGCCTACCTACCCCCAAATTGTACTTTCTAGATATTACGAACTACCTTGCCGCTGGTACTTCCTACAAAAAGTGGTTAAAGGGTTTCAAAATTGAGGATCAAAAAGGCGCCTTCCCCTATGAGGCTTTCACTTCCCTCGAGTTCTTAGACCAAGGATTCCCCCACGTTACAAGCATATGATGAATAAAATACCTAGGCACACAATTCTTCCCCTTTTCAACAGATTTACTAAGCATTGGCATAAATTAGTTAAGGACAATATAGTTGGGGGTCCCAGTTTGGTGTTTCATAGATACCATGAAGCTGGGGTTACCGAAATAACAAACGGGTTCAAAGTTGCACAAATTTTTGGGTTCGATGCAAATGCCCTATATCTCTGGTGCACTATGCAAGAGATGCCCACTGGTTTGTACGCCGAATAGAAACCCACTGAGGATGAAAAATTCAAAAGGTGGCTGCAACGGGGCAGGAAAGAGGCTATGTGGCTGGAGTATATGGCTAAGGCAATAGGAGTAAGAGTTGAACATGCTTACAATGGGGGACAAAAAAGAATAGGAAAAGCTAAAGTTGATGGGTGGGTCGCTGAAAAGAACCTCGTTTTACAATTTCATGGGTGCTCTTTCCACGGACATGGCTGCAAGTTGGATAGGAATCAGGACCCTGAGGATAGAATTAAAAGAAGGGAAAGAACAGAAAGAGTCTCCCAGACAATTAAGGATGGGGGTTTTGATTTGATTGAAAAGTGGGAGTGTGATTTCGATAAAGAACTAAAAGATTCCTTGGATATGCAACAATTCATGGAAGAACACTTCAATCTCCCCAAGAAACGATCTGTCCTTACTTTTGCACAATTAGTTACCCAAATTCAAGCTAATAGGTTCTTCAGATTAGTTGAGGTGGATGTTGAGGTACCTGAAGAAAAGAAAGAACATTTTGCGGAGATGATCCCTATTTTTAAAAATGTAGAAATTAGTAAAAACGATATTGGAGATCACATGAAAACGTTTTGCGAACTGAATGAGTTAATGAGCCAACCTAGAAGAGGTCTAATTGGAAGCTACTTTGGGAAAAAGATTCTCCTAGCCACTCCCCTAATTAAGTGGTATCTAAAACACGGGCTAAAAATTACTAAGATTTACCAAGCAATTGAGTTTAAACCTAAGGCCTGTTTCAAAGAGTTGGGAGACGAGGTAACCTACCATCGATCTGCTGCTGATTCTGATCCCGATCTAGCACTCAAGGGGGAAATGTTTAAACTTTTAGGAAATTCTTACTATGGCCGGACGATTGCAAATCTAGAAAAACACCAGGATGTAAAGTATTGTCAATGGTCAGGAGCCAGCAGGGAAGTAAACGGGTGGAGATTTCGAAGATGATTTAGGGAATGGGATCTACGAAGTTCAATCGGCTAAGTCCAAAATTGTTTACCGTCTTCCGGAATTAGTGGGGTTCTCCGTCTACCAATACGCCAAACTTAGGATGCTCCAATTCTACTATGATTGCCTAAAACCAAATTTGTGGTCAGAAACTTTCCAATTGTGTCAAATGGACACCGACTCCCTCTATTTCGCCTGCTCTTCCAAAAACTTAAGTGATTGTGTCCCTATTAGAAATGAAACTAGGTGGAAAAAGGCCCTAAACGATTTCTTCGTTCAAGATCCTAGCCAAAAACGAATACACGGTTTGTTCAAGGAGCAATGGACCGAAGATGGGATTATAGCCCTTTGTAGTAAGACCTATCTGGCATGGGGAAAGACGAATAAAGTGTCCCATAAAGGAGTGAGCAAGGCCCTAAATAAATATGGCCCTGAAGATTTCAAAGAAGTTTTAGAAACTGGTAATACAAAATCTGGAGAAAATAGGGGTCTTAGAAACCTACAGAATCAAATGATCCAGTACTTTCAAACTAAAGATGCCCTTCCCTACCTCTGCCCTAAAAGGAAAGTGCTAGCAGATGGGGTGAGTACTGTTCCTTTGGATATATGATTATTGTTGTTGTTTTATCCCAACAGCCCTCTTAAGGGCTAAATGTATATACTGTATATAGATATGCTGTATAAATGCCTTGAAAATCACAAAAACTTAATAACATAAAAAACCCAAAAAACCACTAATGGGCCAACGCCGGGTCCCAAGCCCCGGGGGAAGAACTCAGAGGGGTGGTAACGAAGGGACAATGGTGAAGAAGACAAGGAAAAGAAGGCTCAAGTGTGGTGACGTCATACCCCGGTAAAGGGACGGGAGGGAGTGGGAGTGAAAATTTGGGATTGGGATTGGGGGTCGAAACGGGTACACTATACTACTCAGGGACCTTGTTCGACTGAAAAACCCTTTAAAGAAGCTACCAATCATGCATGCTCATCTGACTTGAAACTGTACTAAGATGTTTTCATTAATGTTTATTAAATGTGTATAGCAAAATAAGCTAAAAATCTGAAGTTGATTTGCGAAAACATGCTTCAGTTGGCTGCAGCACCCTCATTTTAGCTGATATTCAAATTGCACTCATTGAATGGTTCGTAACTTACGGAGAACTGAACGAAACAACTCAAAATTTAAACTCGGTATGCACGGCATATGTGGCTATATTATGTGTGAAAACGAGCTAAATCCGTGGTCTAAAAGTTTTTCGCGATGGACCCCCCCCCCCCCTTAAGTGATTGCCATAGAATAAGAATGTTCAATAAATGTGATAGGCCACAATAGACTTGCTCTGATTAAGAACGTTAAATCAATAATGCCTACATTTGAATTAGCAAACGGCTCCTATAAGGGGGTGTTAATGTTTACCCTTTTCCTAGCCGTCAGAAACCTAATTCCTTACTTTGGTCCAGTGCAAACTATTTGAGCATTGGGCCTCTAACAGTAAATATATTCAAGAGTATTGCCTTAAGTTGGGAGCACACCTAAACGAAGAAAGTTTGAAAGGTCGGTTGGAAAAGTTAACAAAATAAAAATTATCTGTATTATGAATTCTGCTTGTAGTAAAGATAATTTCTAAACAGCTACATATTGTTAACTAACAGCGTTTTCATGTGAATTCCGAAAGGTTGAAATCAGCGTAATAATCTAGTCTCGCTGTGCGGGGACATAACTAAGTGATTACAGTACCCGTCTTTAAAACGGCCGCTTTGGCCCTTTTCTTAACATCTGTATGTTTATATCCTAGTTTTAATCTTTCGCATATATAGTTTGTTTATTTTCACATTTCAAACAATACACATCAGAAATTACGTGCTTTTTTGCGTGTCAACCGCGTACGAAACTTCAGATTTCGGTATGAAGCTAAGCTTTGACACATCTTTGCCATTTTTACCATTCTCTGCCGGCACTCTTTTCGATACATTTCGCTTGCTCTGGCTTTGGCTACGTTTGGACAAGTCCTTGATGTCGTAGAGTGTGTCGTAACGAGGGTCCCGCGGGTTGGCAACCTTTTTATTCGGACAGACTATCGACTTTTCGACCTTCTGTTTCAGCGGACTTTTTAGGATTTGTCGGGATTTTTTCGACTCCTGCCCAGAGCTGGAGGTTGTACTCATCGTTGAAGTACCGGCGTCGGCCTTGAGCAAATGAGCAAATCCTCCGGTTTTCTTGGTTTGGGATTTGGTTTGCATCCGGGGCACCTTGACACGAACTTTGACCTTTCCCTCGGGTTTGGGGGCGGGTCGTTTTTCAGAAATCGCCTCACTTTGCGTCTGTGCGATTTCCGAATTCGAAGTTCGAACGATGGAAGTCCGGCTAGCCGGCTCTTCCACGCAGATAATTTTGTGACTTGTCCGTGTGGCACAGCCGAAAATCAGTCCAATTACGAAGAGCCAACAGAAAGTTGTTAAGAGTATTTCTAATAACATCGATAGGTGTGGTAGGATAGAGCAAACGATTTTGAGCTGCACTTGCAAGATCAGATCCCTGCAATCAAAAATTGTACTGACTTTGTTTTTGTTGCTCTTCGATCTCCTCTGACAAGTTTGCTGTGTTCCTGTTTGCTGTTTCATTTCCGAGCTTGACCTATTTCTCATCGCTATTGTTGTCGATTATTGAACCGTTCAAGACTCTACCCAGTACCGATCAAAAGTTTCGTCAGTTTTGACTGCGCACAGGCTCACTGCTTCTGACTGCGCGCAGTGGCCGCAGTCAATTCCTCCAGCCTAGGTATGTACTAAGAATACTTAACAATGTGCAATCTGCAACCTTAGTACTAAGAATACCTATGTGCCATTAAATGCCATTTGATTTGACAACCAAATCTTCTCAATTCGTGGTTTAAATGGCTCAATTGTATCTCAATTGGCCACTTGAAATTGCTACTTTACTTTGCTCTACAATCTACGATCTCTGGAGGGATCTCATCTTAATTGACCCACCCGCCAGAGCATAACACTACGTTTTTCAATTTTCATGTCTGATAACACATTTTCTGCAAGATGTTTTCCGCTAATTTTAATTATAGGTTTGATAGCCCAGTGGGCTGGGTATGTTTCAGCAACACTGAATAATTTTTAGTAAAGATTGTGGTTCTAAAATTAACTCAAATATAAGAACTGCTTGTGCGGCGATGAATTGAAGATCGAATGCCTCAAGCAAATACCGGACAGGACTAAACCATAAAACTGCATTAGTTCCCATAATCCATTGCTACCAGAAATTTAGTCATAAATGATACAACGATAGGACCGCTGACACTCTAAATACTAGTTACGATTACAAGCACTAACAATTTGGTCTTCCTCATGTCTGTGCTCTGTTTCATGTATATATTTCCCACAATAACTGGCTCAGTAATTGGGAGACTTATATACTCTCCGCTGGTAATTTAAAGAAATTTCCAAGTGGGTCCGGAGAGCTGCCACGGTGGACGTATTTTATTGCCTAAGCAGCAACAAACGCTTCGGCTAATTGCAAAAGCACGCCCCAACCTAGGGTTGCTGAGACAGGCAGCAGCAACGACGAAAACTGTTTGGGAACTGCTAACTCCTGAGCAGTCTTTCTTGGTTCATTCTCATGTATGTACCTTGCTTCGAGCTATTCAAAGTAGAGACAGACCTGACGCCACAAAATGCTAAAGCTAACGGTTACTTGGTTAGTATATGTGAAAGGTTGAAATCAGGATTGAAAGATGTGAAGAAAAGTGTCCAGGGCCCCGTTGCATAAAACACTTAATCAGTAATCAGTAATCAGATATCAGTAAATTCCGTTGCATAAATGAAAGAACAAACGAAACTAAGATGGTCCCTACAGCACCTCCGACCCGAAAAATTCGGGCCCGAGGTGGGGATCGAACCCACAACCTTTGGCTGTCTAGGCCAACGCTCTACCGATTGAGCCATCCGGGCACAATCGAACCAAGCTTAAGTTGGAATTCGTTCCCAAACTGTAGTGACATTTTAGAAGACGCTTTCGCGCCAGCCCACACAGCCTGATGGGAGCAAACCTAATTTAAACCTAATTTAAACCTAATTTTAGCAAGCAAAATTTACTGATTATCATTAGTAATTAGTAATTTTAATCAGTAAATTATCAGAGAAATAATCAGTGAATTATCAGTAAGCGTTGCATAAAGCATTTTACTGATTACGTTTTACTGATTATTTATCACAAATTGCCATCAGTCTTTGTTTACTGATTATTGAAGTTATATTGGTAATTTTCATCGAATTGGTTGGATTTATAGTAACTAATCTTAGTTTATCTGATTCGTTAGATTACGCCATATTTACTGATATAAAAATCTTTGCAATCCGTTGACTACAGCCTGACCTATAGTCCTTTAAGTAAAGGTGCCTTAGTTTTACAATTCAACCGATTTTAAGCCGCAACCAAAATTTTCTGCTGGAAAGTCAGTTTGTACTATTCTATATTCATTATTGAACCAGCATGATTACTTAATAACAATTGTTTTATAAAAAATTAGCTTGTTGTATTTAAGGCGAATACAAATTTCTATTTAAGGTGAATAAAAATTGACTCGGGTATAAACTTTATACGTTTTCATTTACTTGGTGAAAAATACTGATTGCATTTACTGATGGTGTATCAGTAAATCAGTGTTTAGCAATCAGTAGTTTTATGCAACGGAAAAATTGTAGCTGTTTACTGATGGCACTGATTACTGATTGCTGATTGTTTTATGCAACGGGGCCCAGGGCGGGGATCGAACCGCCGAGCTTTGGATTAGAAGTAGAACCCTCTACCACTGCTCCACATCCCCGGACGTTGAGACTAGTTTGTTACGCTGATTTCAACCTTTCTGGGTTGCTATATCTAACATACTCCCCTTGCTAATTGAAATCCGGCCTCGAATTTCCAGGAATTGCAGGTCGGTCCTCAAATCAAAGCACCAATGTGGTCTAAGGGCGGCTCCCGGCCTCCTAACCCGAGACCATATTATCATACATCATTCTTCTTCAAAGCCGGCAGCCTTTCAATCAAATCACACAAGAACCATATAACCGTATATACTATATGCCTTAGCACCACGAGGACCACATATAAGCCAAACCAACTATATCAAAGACCTGCAATTCCACCATTCTCAGGCATCTTAAGGTGCTGGTTTCCTTTCGGGTATTTTTGACTCCTACGGCTTTAATCCTTTACGCAAAGGGCTAAAACTTACGAAATAACCTATTTCCGTGCTCTTTAACATTTTAGGACCAGTCCCGTATTCTTAGGCCAAAAAATAAGAAAGTTTTGGTTTTTGGCGTTAAGCTCCCAGTAGGTAGACAAGACACGGGATTGGTTGGTATGGCTGGAAAGAGGACTCGAAAATGCACATTTTTGCTCTTACAACCTTTGAGCTATCTCCAGTGGTTAAGTCAGTATAAGCAAAAAACTGTTTTTAGGGTCAAAAAATGGCCTTTTTTCGAGGAAATCAGTCTTTTCAAAATTACTGCCACATGTTAAGGACAAAATTGGCTTAGTTATACTCAATCGATACATCGTCCAAATGCACATTTTATGAATGCCTATTAGCCGGACTTTATTGCTTTCAGCTAGAGATTTGGCAGAAAAACCATTTTGGCAAAACTGCGATTATTTTGTTTCGAACATCGACTTCTCAAAAACTACTCGACGGAATCCGGAGATTTTTGGCAGAATCGAAATTCGCACTTCTGCGGAGGGACGTTTTTCTTGGTTTGGGCTAAAACATATTGAGTAGCAAGAAAACTCAATGCGAAGTTGCGAAATTTCGTGTTACTGTGCATTTGGCCGAATTTCTCGACCATTAAGACTAGTGTTGTCATCCGGGTCTGTTTCGGGCTCGGGCCCCGGGCCGGGCCCGGGCCGGGCCTGGCCGAGCCCGGCCCGGATCAAGATTCGATCGGACCGGCCCGGCACGGGCCCAGCCCGGATTTTTTTCGGGCACGTCCCGAAACAGGCCCGGAGTTTTTCCCGGGCCGTTTCCGGGCCAAAGGAAAAATTGATATAAATGGATAGAAAAACGCCAAAGTTTTACTGAGAATCCTTTAAACAAGAAGCTTTCCACTTCAACTAAACTGAAGAGTACTAATGTATTGTATAATTTATATCCAGTATAGGTATTAAAAACTAGTATCTGTGCTGTTTTGACACTTTTACTCCGCTAGAGCTCGATACCGATATAGAAATAGGTTTCGTTCAAACGTTTTCAATGATATGTGGAATCGGTGAGTGACGCATTAATTTATTATACCTATTCGTTTATTCAGACGACGTTTATAAAAATCCAAGAGACAAACAGGAGAGGTTACAAGTATGTACAATGAATGAAGTTTTATTTTGGATTGCTTCTATGCCAATTTATTGTTTTTCCATAATATGTTATTTTACATTTATTTTCTATCATTCATGTTTATTATCTGCTAAAAGCAACATCAAAAATATTTTTTACAGATTTTGACCACTCGGGCTGGTTTCGGGCCTGACATCCGGGCCGGCCTCGGGCCTGTTTCGGGCCCGAAATCCGGGCAGGGTCTCGGGCCTGTTTCGGGCTCGGGCTTCGGGCCGGGCCCGGGCCGGGCCGCGTATTTATAAAATGTACACTTGATTCGCGCAGCAAGAAAGTGTACAGCGATATAGCGCACATCTTTAAAATGTACACTTGATTCGCGCAGCAGGAAAGTGTACAACGATTTCGCGCACCTAAGAAAGTGTACACCGTCTTTGCGCAACACTATGTATGTATGCACATACATGCAATACGCAAAATTATATATATATCGATAAAATTTGTCTTCGAGATGTGTACTCCTATAGGACAATAAGGAGAAGCCATACGTACGTACAAAGAATTTTATTTTATTTCCACTGCTGGTAAATGTACAACTTTTCCGGTTCATCATTTGATAAAAAATAGTCACCAGAGTTGGTTTCGTTTAGGGCAGGGATGCATATTCCATGTTTTCCAAAAGCTTAGCAAATATATATAGAATATTTTATAATTTTATTAAGTGAATCCAGAAATCTGGAATTTTTTCGGATATTTTCGAAACCTCCAGTTCCGGCCACTCTTTCCGTATGATGCTGCAGAAGTGCTATTCATGAACAACGTAACTTATTTACAAATCCAAATCCGTTTCAAAGCTTCTCTGAATTTTACTAAATAAATTTCTTAAAATTTAACAAAAACGGGATGCTGCTATTTATGTTTCAAATACTCAGCAACATTTTATCGACTAGTTTCCACACAGTAAATTTATAAAATTGGCCTGCCACCGACCACCGCAATAAGTCCGAGTTAAAATCAGAGCTCAAGAAAGATTTTATTTAACTTTTGTGTGGCAATTAATTGATTTCCCGAGAAATTGAATGCTGCAAAGCATGGATTGAAGACTTTCCCAAATTTTATGTCGCTAAAGACAAAGCACAGTATCCCTAGATTAAATTAAAAAACAAAATTTAAAAAATTAGTAAATTTTACAAAGGCTCATTACAACATAATGAACGATAAATTTACATACCATATATGAAATATAATTTGTCTAACTTTTTATCAAAATCAAAATCCCAGAGCGCAAAATCCACAGATTCCCCAGTCGATTGAAAAAGCCTTTTGCCTGATGAATGGTTCTTACTGCCTATCACCAAAGTAAATTGCGTAAATCTCTAGAAAACTCCGTAGTGATTTCGTAATTGCTTGATTATTTAAGTTGATCATCAGCGGAATATTACCCATTTTAATAATCATTGGAAATCAAATGCTCTTTTCGGTCCCACCTGTTCAACCAAATGCCTACTGCGGAATTTCAACGCAATTTGCCTCTTCAACATATCGTGTAAAAATTAAATCATTTGAACTTAAATCGGCGACTGGTTTTCGAATATTCAACTCATTTTAGAAGCTTTATCAGGTTTCGCAAGGAAGAGGAGTCAAATCTGTAAAATGATATATCAGCACGTTATTAGTAAAAGAGTATAACCTCGAGTTGCCAAAACATGTCCTCATATTATGTAATGTCTTAGGACCGAAATTTAAGATAAAAGTTACTTCGGCTTATTTTATTTCCTCACTGCTAAATCGCCTATAGTATTAATTGTGGTTTTTTCCAGTATCTAAATTCTTATGTACACATCAATATCGATAACTCTAAGTACGTACATAAATGCTTATACATGCGCGAAAAGGGTGTACACTTTCTTAGGGTGCGCGATATCGTTGTACACTTTCCTGTTGCGCGAACAGCATGTACATTTTGAATATGTGCGCTATATCGCTGTACACTTTCTTGCAGCGCGAATCAAGTGTACATTTTATAAATACGCGGCCGGGCCTGGCCCGGCCCGGGGCCCTGCCCGGATGACTAGGAACGGCCCGGCCCGGATGACTAGGAACGGCCCGGCCCGGATTTTTCTCTAACGTGACAACACTAGTTAAGACCTACTGAGCCAAATCCAAAAAACGTCCCTCGGCCCATATATCCTTCATATCGTGGCACAAAAAGAACTTTTGGCCGATTCTTCAGTTTTGAGAAATCGATGTTCAAAAACTTTTGGTCTATATTCATCCTGTTAGATGTCAGCTTGTCAGAAAATTTCTGCTATTTTTTTGCTAATTTTGCCAGTTCTGTAAGCTCGTGTGAATGTACAGATAATAAGCTTTAAAACCATGTATAAAGCTCTTTGCAACTCCCAAAATTGCCACAGTTATAGCGTTTCAAAAAAATCACCACAAAAGCACTGCACAAAAGGATACCACCACCTTAAGGTGCTGGTTCGGGCTCGTGTATTTTTGGGGTTTAGAAGCGCAATTGTCGTTGAAATTTACTCAAATTTGCTACAATTACATTATTTACCCAATAAAACATGTTAGAAAAGTCGCTGCTTGAAAATTTGAGTTTTGGAGAAATTAGCTTTATTCCGCCATAACTGGCACTGTGACCACCCTACATGGATGAACTTATTTTTCTCAAAATCTCGAGCTTCTTTACTCGTTAAACAATTTCAGAAAAAATACCCCTCGGGAAGACGTTTCTTTTGAAGCCTGAACTGGTCGCTTTTCGTTAGCTTTCCCACACTTCGAGAAATCCATGTTCGAAAATTGTTTTCATGTCATTGCTAGTCGTTGTTCAAATATCATGTTGTTCAAGCCGAAGAGTTGAAATGAGACAGCTATACTGTACCTAGTTGGAACAAACACATTCTAAGCTTTAAAATGATATAAAAATTGTTGAACTCCTTAAATTAAGCAAATTAGTCTTTCAAAATTTGCTGCAAATACCCGAAGCAGCACCTTAAACGACTTTATCTCCTCAGAGCGGTAAGGACACGGCTCGGTCGCCAAATGTGAAAGGTGTTAATCAGGATTAAAAGATGTGAAGAAAAGTGTCCAGGGCGGGGATCGAACCGCCGAGCTTTGGTTTAAGAGTAGAACGCTCTACCACTAAGCCACATCCGCGGACGTTGAGACTAGGTTATTACGCTGATTTCAACCTTTCTGGGTTGCTGATATTTAACATACTAAGTTGTGCTTCGGTCTGCAGTATAGGGCAATACTGAAATCTGACGAAAGCAATGCAAGGAGATAAACCTACAACCTTCTCACGGGCACAGTTAGTCAGAGTTAGCTAAACGACGACTAACCTACCTAGCTACCAGGGACCCATATAATTTTACTGAATCAAAAAGAATCATAAAATGATACAGTTTCAAATAGTTACTCAAACATTACGTAAATCAATCATTGTGATAACAACAAAGAATCGATTGAAAACAACACACTTCTGATAAAATAACAAAGCTGATGAAAGTTCAAACAAAATTGCAACCATTGCAATCATATTATGTACAATCCAACAAGGTCTAAAAGTTAGGAACTGTACAAATTTAAACTGTAACAGTTACAAAGCTAATTACATTAATTACAATTGCATAGGATTCAATAGTCAAACGCACAAACGCACAAAAATGCACACGCAAAATGCAGCTTATATCTAAATCTAACACCTAACAGCAACCAATTTTGAAACTTCCAAATCAAAAATCAAAATAAACATTTCCAAATATTTATCTTAAAGTCAAATTGTTTTATACGCCGCACAAAGTCGGAAACACGTATCCTAACGAAAACATTTGGAACTAAAACGCAACCTGCAAAGCACAACTTCGTGCAATTTTGCAACCACTACGCACCGTACTACACAGTCATTGCATTGCAGTGCAAGCAAATTGTGATCAGGAAAAACATGAAAACAACGAGTTAGACAAACAGAATTCATTAACAGCAAACAACAATTACGAACTAAACTACATTAAAAACAGTGCAGGCAATTGGAGATGAAGCCAGGTAGCTTACCTGGAAAACAAAAGTAGTAGTCAACAATAAAATAAATACTACATTACACTGCGGTTAGTTTAGTACTAAAAATGCAACTACAAGATTTATATCAAAATGCAAGACTGAACTCAAATTTCAATACAAAATATTTTAATGATTTCAGATTATAGGCAGTTTACAAAATAAAAACAACTTAAAATACACACACAAAATGCAAAGCACGCAGCTATACACAAAACTACCTAAGTAGCAAGCAATGGCACCAACATGAATTAAATGCACAGATTAGTCGGCAGCTAGCAGATAATAGATACGTAAATAAAAAAAGAAATATTTGCGAGGCACGAATGGAATTGGGATTAGAAATTTCGAGTTATATACTAAAGAAATTCTAATTCCAATTAATCTAAAAAAGGAATTACATATTTTTAGATGTAACTCTGAAAAAGGTATATTGAACAGGATTATTTTAACTTAAATGCAAATAACAGAAATGAACGAAATTAAAAAGTTGGAAAAAAGCAGCACGACCTTGTAATAATAATGATTATAACTGTAATTAGCAACATCAGTAATTAATAATGTTATCTACAATAAATTAGTACCACATAAAATGCAGGAAGAATGCAAAGAGCAGCAAAAACCTACAGCAAAATACTTAGCAAAAACTTCCAGTACTCCGAACTCAAACCTGTGACTAACAGAGGACGTTGTAGAAAAACATTTTGTAAAAAATCAAAAAATGAAAAAATATGGTGAAGGTAAGATTCTTTCGAAAAAGGAATATCTTGAAAAAATTTTCCAACAGATTCTAAACTGTTCAAGTCTATGAAAATAATTCAATTTAAACAAAACTAAAAAATCAAATATAAAAATAGGGAACATTTTGACATACACTTTACACTAGGCTTATCCTACATGATAGTTACAATAACAACAACAACAACAACAACAACAATTAGAAACATTATAAGACAAGACATAGAAGAATTGAAACAAAAAAGTGCATTCTTTCTTACACAGATTTGAGCCTTGAGATAAATTAAGCAACACTCTTAAAACAGTACAAATATTACAAACCAACCAATGATATAAACAATGGAAATAGCGGAAAGTATCCACAACAGGCATGGGAGGGGTGGGGCACGAAAGGTACACCCAAGGGGGGGGGGTGGGGTGGGGGTAGGTTTGGAATTTGGTGCAAAGTTTAAGCTCCAACAATTTAACAGCAGAGTTAACCGACAGGCAGACGATCTTCTTCGGTTAACTGTAGATATTGTCTAAATTTGTTGGGCAATTTGCTGCGCTTGCTAAACTCATCCTCCTCAAGATTGGCAAGGATCTGCAAAGGTAAATAAAAACAGATATCAGATAGATAAATCAAAAATGAAATTAAATCAAAATGACATCTAAAATAGAAATAAAAACCTGTGAAATACGTAGGCAAAAATTTACAAGCGCTAATAGTGGTGTGGCCATACAATAAAAAGACGACACAATATGCTAGATTCCAACTCTTTATACCCTCTGAAAACTAATAAAGCTAAAGCTACTATCTAAACTTGAGCTTTGATGAAAATTGAATTTCTTTATAAACTCTGAACTATTTAATTAAAGCAGGTTTTAATTCTAATTATTCTAATTAAAGCAGGTTTTTTCTACAAAAAGGTGCTGAGGCAGGCTCCCCAGCAATTGACCACCCCTCCGGTTTTTGGCCCCCCCCGCCCCCAAAGAATTTTACGGGCGTCCAAATATTTACAAAAAACAAGGAAATTTTGCAAACAGAACTGCTTGCATTTCTCCATTATGCAAAGGACGCCAAACAGTGCAAATTTTTGGCTCGGCTTTTGCAAAAACCTCTCCCCTCAGACCCGACCTCCCCCCCCCCGGCGAAAAATCTCTCAAAAACCCAGATTTACAGGGTGGTATAAAGCTACATACCTGATCCTTGTACTGTGCCACATATTTATGCAACTGGAATAGGGCGGCAATCACAGGAAACTGGTTGACATGCTGTCGGGACTCGTCCGCCAGAAAAGCATTCATGTCTTGATCTGAGACGGCCGGTAACCGTTTAATGTCCGCATAATATCTGAAAAAATAAATAAAAAACTAAGAAAATATAGGATAAACACAGAAACTATAGCCAAAATTTTTATGACTCAGATATAACAAAGCTGTCTGAAAACGGACTATTTTCAATAAGAGACTAGGAGTTTTCCAAATATCCGGCCTATCCTATCCTCTAAATAGTCCAGAAATAAATGTCCAAATATTTCTAAATATCTAAGAGGTTGTTGGAAAAGGACTATCTACATTAACACTAACATTAACATTTTCATTGACTGGCACCACGGCTCGGTTTCCCCTCCAGTTCCCCCCCCCCCCCCCCAATTTTTTCCACAGACTTACACCCCCCCCCCCCCAAAAAACAACGACTACCCCATCCATTACCGTTCAACCCAATCTCTATAGAGGGGAATATCCCGGGCAAACAGGAGTTTGGAGGAGGGAGAGTCTTTGGTCAGCTGATGGTCCTGGGTGGAGCAGGAGTCCATAAGGGTCTGAGCCACCACGGAGAGGCAGCCCTCGATTTTGGTCGGCTTGGCCACATCAAACACAAAGTGAGGATTCTTGATCAGGTTGACCCAGAAGCGTAGCGGGAGACTACAAAAAAATAATATAATTTTAAAAAAAAGGTAAAGAAAATTTAAAAAAATAAAAACATACATACAATAGACAATGTATATAATATGTATATAAATAATTATGTACGTAATTATATGTTTATGATAAAAATTTTGCCTCCAACCCAATTTAACAGGCTGGCCCTATAACAATATTTAAGTTACGCTTGGAAAAATGCAATTTTGTGCAGAGGTGTTTGAAAGATGTGGACGTTTTCAGCCGGAAAGATTTATATTTTCTGAATGCCGATATGGTCCCATGTGCCCCGCGCTATATTTTTTCGCTGCCCGGACCGGCATGCCACCTGTGCGGCCGGCCAAAAGTGGCCAAACGGCGTTTTTGGTCAAAAAAGGCCAATTTTGTGTCACGGCCACAGGGCTCAGGGAACAAGTTAGAGAGACACGACTTGCTGCATAAGAAACTTTGGGATGGGTAGCGTGTCATAACGTTGGCCGATTTTTGATTTAGGTCCTGGACCGTTCTGGCGGCCGGTCCAAAGTTAGTCGGTCCAAACGGCCATTTTCGAAATATTTCTAAGTCCCAACTCTACAGAAGATAGTCAAAAATAGGCCTAAATATGCTGTTTTGAGCCATTTAGTGGGACGCATATAAGGGTTATTTGGGTCGCTGAACACGATGAGCATAGGCGCAGCGCTGTGCGGTGCTGCTATCGTGCTGCACTCTTATGCAGCAACCATAGCACGCTGTCTGTAGACTTACTGTAAACGGCTAAACATATGAAACTTCGTGAAAATTGTGTCTGGAGTAAGGGGGAACTGTAGCTATGTTAGTTGGTGCACTCTCTAGCTTCCACCGTGCTGTATGTACTGCCCCAAACACAGCACAGTCGATAGCAAGTTATTCATTCGTCACTGGTATTTGAAATTCGGCATACATATAGTTTAGGACATGACAAACTATTATAGATACGTTTCGTATACTTATTACGATGTTACTATGTGGTTGCGCTGCAGTACAGTGCTGCTGAAGTACAGCACGGCCTATAACTCGCTACAGGTAAGTTGCAATCGTCCGAAATTTTGTATAAAAGTGGGGAAGAGCATTGCAAATCGTGCCGTATGAGTTTCCTTCGCTGGTAGTAAAGCTTGCATCTGGTTGCGCTGCAGTACAGTGCTGCTGAAGTACAGCACGGCCTATAACTCGCTACAGGTAAGTTGCAATCGTCCGAAATTTTGTATAAAAGTACGGAAGAGCATTGCAAATCGTGCCGTATGAGTTTCCTTCGCTGGTAGTAAAGCTTGCATCTGGTTGCGCTGCAGTAGAGTGCTGCTGAAGTACAGCACGGCCTAGAACTAGTTACAGATAAGTTGCAATCCTCCGAAATTTTGCACACAAGTGCGGCAGAACATTGCAAATCGTGCTGTATGAGTTTCCTTCACAGACAGTAAAGTTTGGATCTGGTTGTGCTGCAGTAGAGTGCTACATGCTATATACAGTAACTAAAACTATTGCAGCCATTCGTATATACTGGATGTTGGATTTCTGTCAAAAGAAAAAAGGGAAGAAATTGGAACTTTTCAAGCTTCTTTGTTCTGTGCTTTCGGTTGACAATTAATGATTGGCGGAATTTTTAAAGTTTCTTTCACACAGCTTTAAGGTTTTTGGTTTTTACTGAGAACCTTAAAAATGAAATAGGACAAGAATAAAAATGCTCCGGTGGAGCATGAAAAATGCAATATGGGTGACATTAGGTTGTAAATGGACAGAGGACTAGGTTTTAAAACGTTAATATGGGAGGGGCAGGTTGTAAATGCCAGGAGGACTAGGTTAAAAGCGCACTAATATGGACCAGCTTCGCTGAACAACCCATATTCGCGGTCACCAAACAATTCATGACAACGCTGCTTGTAAAATCTGAAAAATTTTTTTCCATCCCATCCCATCCCACTGTTTACGGAAAACATAAACGGCGGTGCCGCAGCAAGAAGCACTTTATACTGAACTTCCTGAGAATGGAGCTTCATTCGACAGCGTTTTGTTATCTGATGCAAGCAAGAAGTTAGTAGCTTTTAATGGGAAAACTTTTCTTTTATGAGTTTATTTAGTGATTTTAGGGAGTAAAACGGTACAAGCCTTGACCACGAAAAAATCATTTAACTGAATTATTGACTTGAATTTGGTGAATTTGGGGGAATGGTCCAAGAAGAAAATATGTTCCCGACCATGACAGCTTTCGATTGATTTAAAATTTAACATATTTATAAAAATTTAAAAATCACTCGTTTTATAATATAAGGAGTCAGACCCTTACATTTGACACTGACCACCAACTGCATCCACCAGTTTGCACCATTTGTGTCCAAACTTGACCTAAAGTCACCAATAATGGTGCGCAAATAAGTAGTCTAATGTTTTATAGGTTCAAGAAAGGCTAAAGTGTTTCAGCATAGTAATATTTTATTTGCAAAAATTGCGAATTTCCGAAATTTTGTTAAAAATTGAGATTTCAGAAACTAGCAAATTTCGAAACAGGATAGAGCTAACTATTCGTGTTTTTCTTGTGATTTGTAGGAAGTAGAATTTTGAATTAGGCCTTACAGCTTTCAGAATATTTCATCAAACTTGTTGATTTCCAATTTGAACATTGGCAAAAGTCCAAAAATTAAAGGTTCGCAAACTCCAAAAATTAATTCAAAATTTTTGAAGGCGTAAATTCTAAGTTCTGCTTCCTACAACTAATCTCTTATGATCCTATTTATGATACAAGATGGACGTTGAAAATGTTTGCACGGAAAAATCACCACTTTTTCCGTTTCCGGAAAGTTGAATATGATACTACATCAACTTTGACGTGAAACTACTCAAGCAACTGCAATGAGATCCGACCTCATTTCAAAACTTCAAGCTAGCTATATCAATCGGACAACAAAATATGTGAAAATGAGTAAAATCGAGATGGTAAAAAATCGCCAAAAATGACCCCGTAATGTTTGAGAGATCACAATGTTATAAATACAAAATTTGGCAACTTTGAGGGCTGAGCTTTGCAACTCATAGTTTTAGCCAAAAATCAAGAAAAACGTAAATTTCAGAAGTGCAAATTCCCACTTCAAGCCAATACTCTCCGAATCCGTCGAGTAGTTTTTGAGAAATCGTGCTAAAAACAAAATAACCACAGCTCTTGTCAAAATGGTGTTCTATGCCAACTTCTCAGTCTTAAAATAATGAATTCCAGCTATGAAGCATTGATAAAACAATGCAATTAGACTGTGTATCGATTGAGTACAAATGGATCAAAATTGTCCGTAATAAATAAATAATAAATTGGCAGTAATTTCGAAAAACTGATTCTCTCGAAAAAGCCATTTTTTTACTGCAAATGTAGTTTTCCTAAAAAGAGTACTGACCAAACCACTGGAGATTAGTGTTTGAGGCCGGCCGGGGGTTTCACAGGCTTCGCCACGCATGCCTTAGTGCGATGACGGAGGCTCACAGCCAAAAATGGCAAATTTTAAAAATTTTTCAAATATAGCCAAATTTTATATCACTCGACGTCCTAAACATTTTATCTTCTTTGACCAAGTCTCCACAAAGCAGTATGGGAAAGTTAAAGCGCATTAAAGTTTGAAGTAAATCAGTCGAAAGGAGCTTGATCAAATGGTTCAAACGCCGTTTCTCCCTCGTTGCTTAGCGTATCATTGCCATTTGCACAGCAATAAAAAGCCCAAAATAGAGGCTTGAATTTTGATGTAGTGACCATACCAGAGTTGGACATGGACACATTTTTCTTGACCGCGACCGCCCCGCGACCGCAACTATCGCGACTGCGACTGCCCGCGTCCGCGACCGCAGCCCGCACGCTATTCTTCGGACTGCAAATTTTGAGTTATTAACCGTCAATTCTTCGGAAAACCCACTTATTGTATATTTTAAGGCATTTCCAATGCTTTTACAGCCACCTCACTCCAGTTTTATGCTGGTGCAGCTCAGATATACATTTTTGACAGCGACATTAAAAATTACAAACAATTTTATTTCGTTGCTGCATTTGGCTTGTGCAAAAGTAGAATTCTGCGTGTAGGTCAAGGAAGGTGCAATTTCTTTCATGTTTTCCGGCTCGGTTACCAAGCAACCAACCAACCAGCATGGTTAAAGCGTTGGTTTCCTCTAAGTATTTTTAGCGATTAATAACCACCTAATCATATTTTAGAATTTCCATCTAATAAATCAGTCAATTTTGCAAAATTAAAATGGGACAAAATAGAGGATAAACAAATTGGAACTACGAAATACAGTAAGGAATTTACCAGTTTATGCTGCCTGTTCAACCATCCAAAATTAATAGCAAAATATGGCAAAATTTTCCTTTCAAAATGTGTAGTTTTCGATTATTCGTCCAACGAAGAAAAAATTTGAAAAAATTTGGAATTTTTTTACAACAAATTGGCCAAAATTACCACGATTTGATATGAAATTTGCGGTCATTGCGGTCAAGAAAATTTGTCCACGACCGCGACCGCCCGCGGGTGCCCGCGACCGGCAACTAACTCTGGACAATACTGTAGCCTTTGTCATCCTATGTGTACACGTCTTCGAAGCCCTCGGGCATAGTGGCGTAAATACTAAATTTTAGGGATTTGAACTGCAATATCTCTTAACTGGATTGACCCTGGACTCTAAAAATGTGTCTTGTTTTTGGACACATATGGGGGTATATTATACCCAAAAATGAGCGAAATCCGTGACTATAAAGTTTGGTACCCGGCGACCCCCCCTTAAGAACTCAACTGAGAAAATAATTGAAAATAATACAAATAGTAAAACGACCAACAAGAAAATATTAAAATTTGCAGGAAATATAATTTAATCAAACTTAATTAATCGTCAACAATTAAATAAATGATACAATTAATAAACGATGTGATTTCGTTAAATTATAATACACATTAAAATACAATTTCAAAAACAGTTATAGTACTAAGGAAAACATTGTTCAGCCTTTAGCCTCTATAAGTCACCACTGGTTAACCACTGGTAACTTAACCAATTGGTTGTGAATACGCTCGGCTAACCAATTGGTTTTCTTACCGTCTGTAACCCTACCACTGGTAAGGCTACCCCTGGTAGGGCTACCACGACTTGGTGAATATGGCCCTCAGTTCGATCACGGAGGCCTAGACAAAGTTAGTCATACTCATGGGCATCGTTAAAAAATGGCAAATTTTCTAATTTTCTAAATATAGCCAAATTTTACACAAAATTGAAGCTCTCGATGTCCTGAACATTTTATCTTTTTGCACCAAGTCTCTACAAACCAGTATGAGAATGTTATAGCGCGTTAAAGTTTGAAGTAAATACCAGTCGGAATGAGCCTGGCTAAGGATTTGGATTGCAGTTTCTCTTAACTCGCTTGACCCTAGACTATAAAAAATTGTCTTGTTTTGGAGGCATATGGGGATATATTATGGCTAAAAGTTAGCGAAATCGGTGACTGTTAAATTTTGGGCTCCGCGACCCCCATCCTTAAGAGGAAGGGCTACTAAAATCGACTTGCCCCGACTTTGTCCAATTGGCCTACTTTTTGGCGAAGATATAGAGCATGGGTGTGGTCAAAAAATATCGAGTACTGAGATCTTCGCTGCATTCCAGACATGTGCAGCCGTCGCGTTTATGTGCCCGGCCCCCCTTTTTTCACAACTACGAACATAATTAATTAAAAATTTCTACTTACTGCTAAGCCCAAGCTTCAAAGTTGCGATTTGCCATTGCCAATATGAGTTGGCACATATGTCCCTACCTGCAGAAAAATACTAGACGTCTGTAGCTTATCTGCATCTAAGGGAATTACTGTTCAAAGTCGTAGTTTCGGCAAAAAATTTAAAATTTTTGGCTAACGAAAGGAAAATTGTATTACTGGTGCTAGCTATAAGGCAGTAATTTGGCATATACAGACACAGAAGCCCTACAAGAGTTCAGGAGTACTCATTTGTGCCAAATGGCAAGAAATTCTCCGGCGTGAAAAAATTTTTAATTTTAATTTTAATTTTCAACTTTAATCTTCAAAATTTGCCGAATCCGTAATTTTCAGTCTGTCGGATCCTGTGTAGAGCCTTTCTGCAGCCATAGAAGTTGCAAACTTTCACTAACCGAACCGAAATCTTTTGTGGGTGTGTTTTCAACCTCGCTGAGTTCAAATATTCTGAAGAATTTTAATTTCAAAAATATTATTTTTTCGATTTCTGGGGTAATTAAAGGCGTTTTTGGCAATTTTTGAAGATTAAAGTTGACATAAAATTTTTTGGACCGGGCCCTGGCCGGGCCGGGCCAGGCCGGGCCAGTTTAGGGCCGGGTCCGGAAGGTTTTGTGTTGGGCCGGCCCGGCTATGGCTGAAACCCTGTCCCGCTAGCGGGCACGGCTTTAGAGGCCGGGCTCTCCGGGCCTACCGGGCTCATCGTGCCTCCTGACCATTTGCAAGTCTGGGGCTAAAATTAGATCCATCCATCAAAAAGAGAAAGAGTTAACCTGCATTTAGATACAAGAATAGCTTCTTAACTCCAAGTAGTGAATTAGTATAATAAGGGTTGATTTTGAATCAGAAGTCAAAAGTCGCATCAAAATGAGTTCTGACTTCTGATTTTGATCATCAAAACAGCCCTAATCAAGTCACAGAGCGAACGTGTTGTACACCAGCAAACACAAAAACGATACAAAAATATACAGATACGTACTACCTCCGTTGCCGCCACCACCAGCCACCGGGCCAGGGACCCATCCGCCAATTCGAGATCGATTGGATCGCTCATCTCAGTTCCGTTGCTGTTGTTCAATCTTCCGCATCTCATCACGTGTCAGGACCTTTTTCAGATCACAACGGTGACCGCCGATGTAAAACAATTTCAGCACTGAAACAATAAAAAATACAGTCAAAAAAGTAACAAATACGAAAACAATTTACAATACCTGAGGACCCTCCACTTTATTTGGACTTAAGCATCAATAATCGTACAAAGTTTAAGCAAAATAACTTAAGTTTGCTTCACTTACAACAACATTTGTCTATCGGATCGAAGTCGTCAAAGCTGATAAAAGCGAAACCACGTCGCTTCGAGGAGCCATATCACAAATACTACCAGAGAAACAAAAACTAGAAAAAAGAAAAGAGCTAAAGTGGCTTACTTTTGGCCGCATCTGAAGGGGCCTGTGGAACCACCGTGAATCAAGGAATCCGACAAGCCATTTCCTTTGAAATTGAAATAAAAGTTTTCACAAATAGAACAGGATACAGATAGACGAAAGAAAACAATAACAGTACTCTGCCTGCCAAGCAGAGCAGCACGTTAAAAAATGACTGAAACCAAGCAGTTGAATATTCTGGGATATGCAAATTAGGTAGATAAATTGCACTTGCATTGGAAGGTATTTACAAAAGGTAAAGCCGTGTATGGATTTGAACCAATGACCGCCCGTTTAATGGGCGAGACGCTTAACACTTGCGCCACAGGCCTTTCAATTTTTGGATGCTTTGACATATGCTAAAAGCGAACGAAAAGTCGAAACTACATAGAAAAAGAATTTATGTGCAATAATAGATACGGTAAAGAATGCGAATATGTTTAGGGATTAAAACTCTTTAAAAATCAGTAAGCAAACTACTATGTTTTACTTTAGTTTACCAAAGATCCTTTAAGATAAATTGTGACAAATTGGGTTATAACTTCTCGTAGCTTAACTGTCAAGGCTGCCGTCTAAGAATCACAGAGTCCTGGGTTCGACTCCCAGTAGGACCTTAAATTTTCAAATTGGTTTTTCATAATGTTTACGGTAATATTTGCGATTTAGAGACCAGAAAAGTTAATCGACAAATCATCAAAATTATGCGGAAAAGGGGGCATCTCCTAAGCAATGCTTTCTTGCAAAAGAAAAGGGGGCATTTCGTAAGGGAATTTAAAGACATTACAATAATCAATAATACGACATAATGGTACATTTAAAAAAGCCCCCTGCTAAAGTCTTATGTAAAAGCAGCCCAAATATTGCGAAAGCTAAGAAAATTTCAAACTTCGTCTGTCTTCCTCTTTTGTCTTTTGTTCTAAATTGAGGTCATGCCTAGTTAGAAAAGCGTCATACGTTTTCTGTTTTGCCTCAAGGAGATTCAAAAAAGGAGCTTGGCGCACTTGCGTACTCAATTTTTTGGAGGGGATCCACAGACATTTTATATCAGGTCTAGGGGAGGATATGAGTTGGAAAATGACGATCCTGTCAACCTTGTTGATAGGAAGTACCAGGTTCTGATTTTTCGATTGCGCTCTGGCCATGTTCGATTTGGAACACACTTAGCTATGATACAGACAAACTACGATCCTGTTTGCGTTTGCGGGACAGAGGACTCTGTGGAACATTATCCTTTTGATTGTCCTGTCTACGAAGAAGTCAGGAGAGATATTTGGCCTGATGGGAACAAGGATTTGAAATGGTTACTGTTTTGTCGAGCAGGGATTAATTCCTTATGCAAATTCATTGATTTAGCCAGGAAGGAAATTTAAATACCAATATTTTAATTATCTGGCATGCATTTACCGCATTACAAGCATGATATTGAACTAAAACCATAATATTCTAAAACTTAACCGGATTAGGCTAGATTCAATAGGGGAGGCTTTTGATACAGCAGTAACTCACTACCCATAATCCTTGATCAAATCTATGTAGGTTTATTTTCTACAACATAAACACACACAGCAGCACACAGTTTAAATATTTTGATACCATCTGTTTTGTTTACTTAATTTCCTTGAAAAGACAAAGTTTTGAGTCTACTATGGTAACGTATTCATGCCATTTTTCAATTTCAGAGTATATATTATCGAGGAAACATAAGCTAACTTTAAAATCGCGTTAGATGTAAAATCACGTTAATCTAGGCTCCGACCTAACCTATAAATTTAGAATTAAAACATGTACTATCTTGTATAGCAACCATCCTTCGCAGTTGACGGATCAGATCCATCGTAGACTCATGCTGTACTTCAACAGCACTCATTTCTAATGCACTTCTGCAGTTATATGCAAACTTTCAGATGATTGCAACTTAGCTAAGTAGCTAGTTATAGGCCGTGCTGTACTTCAGCAGCACTCTACTGCAGCGCAACCAAACGCAAACGTAATGCCAAAGAAGGAGACCTACACGGCACAATTTCTAATGCTATTCCGCAGTTACCTGACAATTACAAGTAATCTGTAGTTAGTTATAGGCCGTGCTGTACTTCTGCAGCACTCTACTGAAGCGCAACCATACTGTAACATCATAATAAGTATACAAAACGTATCTATAATAGTTTGTCATGTCCTAAACTATCTGTGTGCCGAATTTCAAATACCATTGCCGATTTAATATCTAATATATATATATATATATATATATATATATATATATCTAATATAAATAATATTTAATATATAATATTATCGACGTTGCTGTGTTTGGGACAGCACGTACAGCACGGTAGAAGCTGGAGAGTGCACCAAATAACATAGCTACCGATCTCCCTTATGACAGACACAATTATCACCGATTTAATATGTATATATATATATATACATATATATATATATGTAATGGGTGGGTATTTTTAGTGTCATTGATGTGTAAATTTAGGTGTGTGTATTTTTAGAAATGTTAGAAAGTTTATGTGTGAAATTTATGTGAGTGAGATTTGTCCCTAAACTGGTTTTTATAACGTGTTTTTATTCAGCCGCTAGGCGGCGCTGCTCTTTAGCAAAAGATAGGAACCTTTAGCCAATTAAAACTTTCCAGGCCTCTTGTAAAAATCAATACTCGTCTCTGATTGGCTATTTAGGGGGGTGGTCTGACGCAAGAACAAAAGTAGTCAGTTACAAGTTTTTCTTTCAAGACGAACGGTCGGGTCTGTGTAGAGTCCTATATATACGTATTTTTACACATTAGTTTTTTCCCACGTAGTTTTCTTTTACTGCTGCCCCCTTGTAAGCTAGGATCCCTGGTATTTCCGTGTATCTTTACTGCTCTGTCACTCGTAATATTTCTGATTTTCTCCCCCTTACGACTATATATAACCGTCCCCAGATCTAGTCGCTCCGGCCAGATCAGACCTTCTTTCTGATTATTTTCTGTGAACGTACTTATGGCCCTTTTCTTGATGAAAATATCTGAATGTTGGTAAATTAGTAAGTTGTCAAGTATTTGTTCTAATATATGTGCGATAACTTGTTTTGGTAAATTCTTTTGGATTTTATGAAAGTAATTTTTGATATCTTGTGAAAATATTTTAGTTAGGTTCAAAAATTAAATATGGTCTCCAACTATTGGTAGCTTAGGTCTTAGCATTTATTGTTCGGTAGGCAGTTAGGTAGACAGAAAATCTGGCAGTCTGAGATTAGGTTGAGAGTAACTTTGTGGTATTATATTGTGTGTATTTCTGAGTTAGGGTCACAGTTGTTCCAGAGTTTAGGCGAGGTTGTTGCTACAGGTCGACTGGAACAACATCTCCTCAGGTTCTGCCGTTTCCTTGTGCGCAGTACCCACCCCGTAGTGCTTAGTAGTCGGTTGCCAATCTACTAGCATTACATTAGGCTGCCAGTCCCGACCTCTCGGCTATTTTTTGTAAAATTTCTTGCTTTTTCTCTAGTTTTCTTGTGTTTTTGTCCGTATTGTGGGGAATAATTTTTGTAATTTTTATACGTATTCTGTGATTTTTTGGGGCTATATTTGCCTTATTGTTGGGGGTACAGTTCTGCTTTTTGTGATTATTGTATATTTCATGCGGGTTTATTGCGCCGATTTCTTGCGCTCTGACCCACTATACGTATTGTTCTAACCTAATTGTGTGGGACTTTGTGCATTTTTCTGTATTTTGTGGCGCCCTTTTGCGCGGTTTATTTTTCTAATCAGGGTATTTTGTGTATTTTTCCTTGCGTAATTTTCTCGTGATCGTGTTCTTTTAACCAATTATTTTAGTACTAGTTGTTGAACATAATTTTAATCTCGTGTGCATTTTGTTTGTATAATTTGTTAATCCCCTTATTTTTAGGTTTAATTATAAAATTTTTTCTAGAGACCCGTATCCTTACTTGACGTAAGATACTTTACCCTTTTCTATACGTATATACCTTGTCCGTGGTTTTTCTGATCTCAAGCATTCCTGAATATGCCGAAACCGCCTAAAAAATTCTGAGGACCCTACCAAAAAGGGAACGTCGTCTGGGGAACCCAGACGAACCCGCCTGGCGTCGACCACCAGTGCTGGGAGAGGAGCGACAAATCAGGGCCCTGCCGTGAATCCAGGCAGCTACCGCCCTCCGGTCACTAGATCAAAGGACCCTAAACCAGCTGATACAACACCGACAGAGGAAGAAGAGGAGGAACCCTCCAAGATAGGGGGCGCATCGAAATCGTCGGACGAAATTGGAACTGGGACCGAGTCTCAAGGGGGACAGAAGGAGCCTGTTCCTCTAGGTACCCTGGAGGCACAGACTAAGGGACAGTTGGAAGCTCTGAAAACTCAACTACAGCATATTGGGCACGGGTTGGCAAACCACCTGTACCAGCAAAACCGAGGATCGCCTCCGATTTCCGAATTTTCGGACTGGCGCGGGTTGAAGCAAATAGTAGATGATATTGAGCAGGGCTTGCAACAGGAATACCAACGGCCTCGACTGGGATCGGACAGCAGCCTTCTTCGAAGGCGCCAAAGCCAGCATTGGTCCCAGTCCCCTTCTGGTGGGTTGCTTTGGGACGATGAGGGGACATTTTTTATGTACAAGTCGGGTCGCCGGGACCCGAACTACCCGGACTACCTCTCCGCGACGAACACATAGAAGCACGGTACAGATCAACCTGGTTAGCCCAACAGCTAACCAGGAGGGAGCAAAAGGAGGGTCCAAAGAGAAAGAGGCCCGCAAAGCCCGGGGGCCAATAGACAAATGGGTGGTTCCCTTGGCTAATCCACCGGCGGTACCCGCTCGGAGGGCCAACCCATTGTAGGATATGGTGCAAAATAGTTTTTAGACGATGTTAGATAGGTGTAGTCATACATGAATTTCGGTAAAGTGCAACTTACTACCCAAACATATTGCATGAAAAGGGAAGTGAGTTCTTGAATAAGGAAAATATTGAAAGAATCAAGATAAAACAATAGCAGAAACAGAAACCGTAAAATACAAATTATAATCTGAGTTAAGAATTATAGTATAAAAGAGAATAGTCTAAACGCAGTGTAGAATTGTATTCTGAAAACTGGGATTGACACTTGAATCACAATAAATAATCAATTAAAAGTGTGAATTCATTTAAGGTGGTGATTCCTTTTAGAGACATCAACTTTGAACCATTATTACTCAACCATTACTTGGAGTTAAGAAGCTATTTTCATATCAAAATGCAGCGTTACATTTGCTCTTTCTAATGAATACAACGAAACTAACTTTAGTTCTTGGAAATTATTTTACTGCATTTTCGAAATAATTTAATTTTCCAGATTTTTTGCAGACTAAAGTAAATTTTTTCGTGAGGCATCGGCCACATCATTCGATTCCATTATCAAATAGCTGGGGACCCTTTTTTAGTTATTATGAAACCGCTCTTCGTTGTAAAGAAATTAGCTAAAATGTATGCGCAACCTGGATTTTGCCTACTTTTCCCAACTTTGGCAAGCGACAACTTTAGCTAGAAAGAAGCAATCGGGACAACTAAAAAAGGGTCCCTGGGTATTTTAGTGTAAAGCACGTCCAGCAAGTGGCAACAACCTAGCTTGCATAGTAAATGCTCCACAATCGCTGGAAAAAATTTGGTCATGTTTTTGCAAAAACTACATTTTCTATGATAGCAGCGTACGGGGTAGCAGTTAGAAAATTATACTGTCACGGATAATCCGTCTCGACGAGACCTTCAATTTGACACCCGTAGTTCAATTTTACGGCTTACGTAGCGCAAGAAATGGCGGATTATTTGATTTCTGCAAAAATGACAAGTTTTCAACGCCAAAATAAGAAAATCGACTATATCTCACGATAGCAAAAAGCTAGAAAGGTACTTCAAAAAGCAAAAATATAGAGCTCAACAAGATCTTTCGAATGAATATAATCATAGCTGTACAACAACTGCCTAACTGTCAAAAATTGATAAAAACCACCCTGAACGGAAACGTCGAATTTTTGAAGCGGGATTGCGCGGAGGGTGTTAGAATGCTAAAAGAACTTATTTTGGAAAGTTTCATCAAATTTCATCTTGATTTGAACTGCCAATCAACAATATGTG
>JASAND010029512.1:0-15263 GCA_030248195.1 Trissonchulus latispiculum | reverse complement strand
AACACGACACATATCCGCGCACACGCCAGACGCTATCGGTAGAGATTGTCCGCTCGACAGTCCAAACGGTCCAATTCAGTTTCGCTGGATATTTGAGAAACTGGAGCGAATTCAAAAGCTGTGCGTACAGTGGTGGTTCGGATTGTTGGAACAGTAGAAACAGAATATGAAGCTGCACCTTTACTAATACTACCAAGAGTTTATAATACCAAGAGTGGGAAGCTTGGCCCTTCCTAATGGAAATGGCCTGCGAGATGCTCGGCACATTAAGGCCGAAATCTCGGCAACCAATTGGTGCGTATCGCACTAGTCTGTCACCAAGCAAAAAGCGGCACTGTTTCTTTGAAGTTATACACTCAAATACGCAGGCTTGACAGGTTAACAGAAATGACAGGCTAAGGCCTGCTTGACAGTCTAAGAACTCTGCACGCCCCCCCCTTTCATGCTGATTTGCTTAGTTTGCTCCTTAGCCTGTCATCAATGACAGTCTAGGACAGTCTAATTTACACGTTGAACATATAACTTGCTAACTTGTCAAGATCCTCTTACATATATATATATATATATATATATATATATATATATATATATATATAAATATATATTTATATATTTATATATACACATATATATGTATATATATATAATATATATAATATACATATACATATATATATGTATATATATATATATATATATATACTAATACACATATGCATTAATACATGTAAAAGCTAGCTAATATTTTGTAATTACACATATGCATAAATGCATGTACTATGTACGCACCAACAGGGAACCTGGGGTACCACTTACCATTGTTCAGCATGTGTTTATATGGTTATATGCGTTTGAACTAAAACGCATCTGATTGGCTAATCGCCTACCTTATGTCAAATTTACGTGTATAAGCGGACCCCCCCCCGAGATCTCGGAGGGGGGTCTCGCTTAGCGTTGTTAAGCGTGTGTTTATATGCAGTCGAACTGAAACGCCTCAGCTCCCGCAATCCTCATCAGTGCTTTTCAGTTCGACTGCATATAAACACATGCTGAACAATGGTAAGTGGTAAGTCTTTTTTGACTGGTCTGAGCCACTTGACTTACATAGGAGTACATAGTACATAGTACATAGTACATTTTTACATAGGAGTTCTCGAGTTCTCGATTCAAGTTCTCTGGTCGATAATTTTGAATACAGAAAAGTTTGTTGTCACTGAAAACAGACTACTGGAGAACTGGAGAACTCGAGACAGTTTTTTTATGAAACTGGTCCCAGGTGGGTTCAGTAATGCTCATCCTAGTCCTGTCAGGAAACCGTCGGCTGGTCCAGGACACTGGTCAACGGCTGCTGCAGTCTGCTGGGATTGGGGAGTGGATCCTTGTTGACTCTCCCCGTTCCGCCTGCGGAGATCAGGAATCAAACGATTACAAGCATCTGCTGTCTTTACTTACATAGCTACAGCTACAGCTCAGCTGTACTATTCAGCTGCTATGTAGCTAAACAATTACATCCGAATATTTCCGTAAACACAAGCTTTAATCTTACAAGTATAATAAGCGGTATACAAGAAACAGGTGAAAGACATGTTAGTGACATAACAAACTTGAGCAAGACCTGGTAACCCCGGGAGGACCAACCTAAATCAATTTCAGCAACATTAATTTGACATTTTATCAAAGGAATGGATGTGGTATAAATCTGTCTATCGTGGCTGTGCATAGAGTTGAGTCCATCGTAAATTAAATGTGTAATTAGGGTATCACCAAAGCAAGTCAGAAGTCCTCAGAAGGAGTTTTTGTTCGTTATCGTAGTCGTAATTGATGTTTTTAAGGTAAAGTGGCACTAAACTAGCTTGGTGTCCTATATGAATATAAATTTAAATCGGAAGGTGTTTCGTAATCGTAACCAGTTAAGATTAGAGTGTTGCTTTGGTCAGATATGTGCTATACGGAAGGAGAACTACACAGGCACAGTTTGTTCCTTGCCTAGGAAGTTGTGAGAAAGCAGTCGGGTTCGAACAACTGACCATACATTTGATGTCGTGAATCCGAATCTAGGGACTCTTTAGACTTAATTCTAAGTTTGAGCTAAACGTATTGCTCTAAATGGCCAGTCTATACCGTTAATGTATTTCATAATTTAGTGGCACATTAGGGCCAGAATATTTAAACTTTTTGGCAAACTTCGATGACATTCTATGCTCCGGTCGCCGAAATCTTGTCCACAACAAACGTTTGATCGATTTTCTGGATAGATATGTTATAAAAGTCTAAATTCCTATTCAAACATGAATTCTGTCCGGTTTAACCACGGCCATATCTATCAAGCGATACTCGTATTTGACAATTTGACAAGGAATAGGAATATTGTTACGGTTACTTGGGAAAAATCTTTTGAAACAGGTGTACCAGAAGGGGTCAACTTCCAGAAACTTTGCTAAGTATCATCCTAATTAGGTTGCTAGGAGAGTCAGGAGAATCTTGCTCAGTTTCAGGGCAATGGAAAGGAGCCGTTGGGTGGTACGCAAATTTTGCAATCAATTGGAGGTTTATGACTGTGTTTCTGTGCTTCTCTCGGTTTCTTTATTTCAGAGTAGTTTGCAAGATGAGACTTGATGGCGGAGGATTTCCGGATCCAGGAATCCTGGGCTGATCTCAGATCCCGCGTATGCAACTGGAGCGTCCCGGAGTCGGGGAGACCGGACGGGGACAGAGGACGCGGGTGGCCCAGGGAGAGATTCAGCTAAACACAGCAACATTACAGTACACTAACTACAATAGAACAGTATACAAGTATAACAAAATATAAAACAGCACCGATTGTGTGCTACAATGTGTACGATCGGTGTTTTGTGTCTTCCGATTGAACCCTAACAGCTTGCTTTTCTGAGCCGGTATGGTTAGAAAACGAATAAACACACATTTGATTTGCACAATTCTTATTTATTAAACGGTGTCTATTTTGGTATACGCACGCACGTCTTACCAATGGTCAGTGGCCAATAAATTGGAATGCAAGAAACGAAGATAAGAAATAAAGATAAAGAAATAAAGATAAGAAAAGTTGTAACTTTGAAGACAAAAAATGATGACATTCAGAATTCGTTTTCGAATCTATAATCTTCAATCTACGTCACATTAGCTCGCACAAAACAGTATGGTGTCATCCTCATGAGATGGTCTACGTAGAAATCTATTATTTAATTCTAGACTCTTACACCAGGTGTCCTCTGAAAGAGCTGTCGGACACTGAGATCTGTCTGGAGGTAGTCCAGCTGTTGCGGAGAGAGGAGGTGGCTGAAGTCCCCATAGACGGGTCGGAGGTCCACCGGATCGTGAGACGATTTCTTACCCTCATCTTCTTCGATCTCTTTTTCTTCTGTGATCTGATCTGAAAATATATAGAAAAGGGAGACTTGAGATGATCCCCACGAAGGGAAGATACATTAATTTAGCTCTGTAATTAATACACTAATTGATTTAGTACTTTACGCCAACGAGTCAGAGTCAGTCAGCACGTGCTACTCTTCACTCCTAACTTTCCTCCAAGGTTGCGCAAGTTCAGGCGCAGCACCTGCTAAACTTAGGAGAAATCTTTTAAAACGGGTTTAGGAGGCGCCTAACTTCCTCCTAGACTGCTCCCAGACATCCTCCTAGGAGAGTACTTAGGAGAATCTTTTGCATCGCGGCCCTGGCTGCGAGGCGTGAAGTGGGTCCACACCCGGAGGAGGGAAATGTGAAAGTGAGCCGCTTCCGTCTCTCCTTAACGTTACATACAAATGGTTATTGAATTCATAGCAGGTTTTCACGATAGTTTTAAACCATTTCAATAAAAGGGAAAAGAACAAACCGTCTATGGTAATTGTCTTCACTTTTTCTGCGGTTTCTGTTCCAGCTTTATCAGCAGTCTAAAGCAAAACAAATTCCGATTAATGAATTGCACCTTATTTTTCACGACGAAAATTCTTAGCATTAAGTTTGTCACCTAGTTCAAATTGGGTTTTCGCTGTATTTGCATACTTAAAATGTGGTAGTGTTAAAAGCCATCTGTAGTGTTATGGGCAAAATTTGGTTCTTTGATCATACCAATCTACTAAAAATCCTGTAAGTGAGCACAAAATTATTTCAACCACAGCAGATAATTTCCGGGAATTTCCGATTTCCGGCGACTAAGCTTCAATTTGCATAAAATTATGAACTTTCGAGTGCATAAACCGTTTCCTGGTTTCAAATGAGTGGATTTCTATATTTGGCTGCTGAGTTCAGGGAACTGCACGGCGTACCATTTTCTGACGTAATGATAGCTTAAATAGTACAGGTTGCAAACGCAATCAAAGTGTGCATGAGATTGAGAGTTACCATTTTGCCGAGACCATCCTGCAGGTCAGTTAAATGACAGGTATCGACGCCTCTCGATATGCTTCCTCTTGACTTCAGTCTTCCATCTACTGCAAAAACAACAAACATAAAAATGACAACATAATTAGCCTCCCCTCCACAGCTTATTTCTTTATATCCACTTCACTAAGATTTTGTGCTCAAAGGAAAGTTACATTTATTTAATTTTACATATTTGGAAGAAATGAGTACTGGACGTTAAAGATGACAATAGGGTTCAACCAAGAGTTTATAAAGGAAGAGTGAGAAACTCGGCTCTTCCTAGTGCTTTAAGCTTGCAAGATGCTCGGCACATTAAGGCCGAAATCTCGGGGGGGGGTACCACTTACCGTTGTTAACCATATGTTTATATGTCCCACACGTTACAAGTTTGTAAAAGCTTTAAGCTCTTCGCTGATTGGCTGAATTTTAGCTACCGTATGCCGTTAGAAATCAGCCAATCAGCGAAGAGCTTAACGCTTTTACAAACTTGTACGTGTAATTGGAACCCCCCCGAGATCTCGGGGGGTCCACTTATACACGTAAATTTTACATAAGGTAGGCAATTAGCCAATCAGATGCGTTTTAGTTCAAACGCATATAAACATATGGCTAACAACGGTAAGTGGTACCCCCCAAGATTTCGGCCTTAATGTGCCGAGCATATTTCCAGCTTAAAGCACTAGGAAGAGCCGAGCTTCTCACTCTTCCTTTATAAACTCTTGGTTCAACTGGTAACAGATCGCACAGTACTCTTTTGAAAAGGTTCAAAAATTCTGTCATTGAGTGATGATTGTTTTTGACTGTTGAGAGTGCTTTAGATTGTGATTTTAGCACGCATATGTGGAAAGCTGTTTTGCATTCAAATTTTGGAAAAACTACATAGGTGTAAGGGAAGCAGGCATAGGAAAGATAAGCTGTAACGGGAGTTCAGCTGATGGCCCTGTGGCGTAGTTGGTTAGCATGTCTGCTCCGGAGTCAGAAGGGCCGTGGTTCGGAACCCGGCTGGGCCAATTCTTTACTTTCAATGGTGAGTGAAAAGCTGAACCTCCCTCTTTCCTTCTCTCTTCTAGGTCCTGGTTTCGTGTGTACAAGGGTGCCTGACGCCTCCCATTCCGGCTTGTCCTTGGTTTCGTCTTGGTACACCAGCCCTGGTAGAAGCGCTACATAGGGAAAGAAAAATTACATAAGGAAGCCCCTGAATGTCCTGCCTGCAGGTCGGAAAAATTACAGTACTAATCTTGCATCTAATTAATAAAGCTCATCTCAGATGGTCTAGCATGACTGCCCAACTCCTTGTTTATTGTGTCTTATTGTTGAGTTGTCTTGTTTATGAGGATAATGCGCATTAAATCCCTACTTTAAAATCAAAAACGTTCGTTGATCGTTGCTTCTTGATAATACATAATACTAAGCGAAACTAGAATTCTATAACATTTTTCTACAGTTTATGTCAAATTCTAGAATGCCGTGATATCGAAACTCTACGCATGAGACAGCTGGACAATTTATCAGCTGAATTACAACTCCTCCTATACACAATCTACAGGTGGAAGCATGTAACGGAAAGACGAAAGATTTATCACAACAGAAAACTAATACACCACAACAAAGATCCGTGGTTGTAGAACCCGTTTTATGTTTTAAGCAAAACAAAATTTTGGAGCAATTTTAGTTTGCCTTTTTTCTCCTGTAGCATGCTCACTTTATTTGTAGGTTATGTGTCGGACCGAACTTTTTTCGTTTTAGCAGAAGGGGTAGTTGTGCGCCAGAAAGAATAGTTGTACTTAATTGGATTAAATTTGTTGATCTTATTGACTCTGAGCTGAGGGTATCCAAAGTTCTTGGAAGGATTTAGTTGGAACCTAAAAGCTTTTATTCCATTCTCTCAAGGTGTGTGGATAGCTAATCGCTTTTTGTCTTCAAATCTATTCCGGCTAAATTATCTTCGTAGAATGACTGTGTAACAGAAAACTCTTCCATTTATAGGCTCACTGGGAAGGCTACTAACTGAAATTTATGGTCCAGAAATTTTTCCTTCGGATGATGGTACAAAAACCCTTGGACTCATTTTTATTGGTAGATCATTTTTCCATTAACACTAAACCATCTACGTACCTTTCTAAATATCTGGCTCTAGAGACAACCTTAGCAACGGATCTCTCCATATTTCGAATACAGATGAAGCAAATAGGCTTTTTTCCAAAAAAGTACTCATTTTTCTTTTACAACTTGCGATAGCAAAACCACAATATAAAAACAACGGGCCCTTAGTTGTCTTTAATCGGCAATATTACTAAATGTGTGTTTGTTTGTTTGTTTGTTTGCAAGAATAAATTTGCGATTATCAATCTAGTTGTTGTGACACCTAGCTAATTTCTTTCCCAATTCCATTTCATGATAAATAACTTTGAAAGGGGGCAACGAAGAAGGTTTTATTTTGGTAGTTCCGGGGTCTGAGTTAATATTTGACCAACACTGCTCTCTGGAATTAGGAGGGGCGTGGAGGAAAAAGTTGGATGACTGAGTTGGGTCATAACTGTTTCATATGGAGGCAGGAGAAGTGAGTTTATGAAGAAGTGAGGGAAGGATCGCCCCTATGAAAATGGACAAATTGAATTTGCATCCGAGTTGCAGAGTTTAGACAACTAACAAAATGTTCCAATCTAATTTCCTGCCCCTTCTTTTTCCTAACTTCACATCAACTCACTTCTTCTGTTGCCTACAAGTCTTTATGCTACTTTCATGAACTTTCCTCAAAATACACATAATATACTAAGATAAGCTTAGAATCGTTTCACGAAAATCACCCTCCAAGAAATTATGGGTTTCATTGAGCCGCTCTGGGGTTGATCGCTGTTAGATAATCCGAGAGCTGCTGTTTCAATCTGTCATTGAAATAATTTCTTGGAGCTCGAGCTGTAAAACCTTATGCACCTCACAAAACTCACCAAACATCAACTTTTTGATTTTAGTCGAATAAATGAAAACTTTTTAAGTGAACTAAGAAACTGCAGTAATTGGTTGTGGTGTCGTATTAGGTATCAGGCTTCATTACGTTGATAAAATTACTTTACTTAACTTTTATTACTTAACTATTAGTTAACGCAGCAAAAAGTTGTTGGACTTCTAGTTGCCTACTTTGTGAAATCTGATCAATTCATATTAATTGCTGCAACTGCTGCAAAGTGTATATTGACCATTACTAGTCACTGCTCATCAGAATTACACAAACGCTGTACTCAAAGTATACATGTACTACACCCAAGGATATAATAAAAATTACTAATTAAATATTTACAATATGTTTTAAATTCAATTGCTATGGCTATACCTCTGTCTCCCTCAGGTCTCACTGTTTCATCCACGAATGACTGATTGATGAAGCTACCCTCTGAAAAAACGCCACAGCACACTAATACTCATTAATGCAGAGTAATACAAAATCGTTAGTCAATTAATCCATAAACTGATACAACCTCTTCAATTGTGTAGTTCCAGCTTGCTATGAAATCGATAGCATTGAATATTTGAGTAAATTAATCGAATATTTTTTCTGAAATAATCTCTGTAAAAGACATGGATTTCTAAATTTCTCTCTTACAACTAAATAATGAACTAAGAATAGGCCACAGCTGAGCTTCGTCTTACTTTCTGCATGCACGGACTTGTGCACGGATCGGTCCTTCATTTCCTCCTTCTCTCGGTAACCATTGAAAATGTATCTGTAAGCAAAATTAATTATCACTGATTAACATAATGATTTCTGGAAGATTCTGCCTTTTTTGATCAATCACTAGGGTATCAATCATCTGAACTGAAGGTTGTGGCTTCGATCCTCATCTGAGGCCCGAATGTTTCGATTCGCATGCACCGTAGTGGCATTTCTTTCGTTCAATAGGGTGTAACTGAAATCGCTAAAACTCAACTCATTCAATAGTTTTTCCCTCAAGCCAAGCGAAGGTTTGTTTCAAGAATAGTCCTTAATTTACATGATATGCTGGAAGGAACGAGTCAGGAAACAAAAAGCTGAACCTATGCCAGTATACTGACAGCACATTAGAGTGTCGGAATTTTGTGACTTTACGCAGCATTGCTATTCTACGAAAAAGCATCAACGGGGATGTACGCAAAAAATCTTATTGACCGAGTTTCTGCAGGTGTGCAGCAAGAAAGTTAGGAAGAGCTCTGATCCACAAGAAAGTTAAATAGTGACATTAGATGGAATTAAGCTTTACTTTTTCAGACAGCTGACGCTAACATATATAATTAGTGATCTTGTTCAGATAAACTGTTAGCTATAACATCAAGAACTAATCCTTCTCTCATACTATATTATAAATAATTTATTCATTAAGATCTGCCATCCACGTACGACGTCACAGCTTAAATAAAACCCTTTTTCAGTTGTTTTTACAAGTAAATGAGGAAAAAACCTGTTTCAGTGCACCTTCACAAAATTTAACCAGTATTTCCACCATTTTTCCACCATTTTTCCTTTTCCACCTTTTTTATGAAAAAATGCACCGCGTTTCGTATTTTCCAACTGTATTTGCATTTCATGAATTTGCAGAAAGTGCGTTTATTGCTTGGTGGAACAAGGATTTCTCCAGAAGAAAAGGTAGGTTTCCAGCATCGTTACGACAATGCTGTCCTGTAATGACTCATAAAATACATGGTCAATCCATCTTAATCTATTAAAAAATCCACAACCTAATTTCAATGCGTTGAATCCACCTCCTGCATTTTCCACTATGTAGTTTTTAAAACACAGGTGCAGGTACGCGGATTAAACGGATAAAAAGTTGGCGGATTAAAATTTTTAATCGACGTTTCCTGATTAAGTGGATTAAAATTTACTCGTGGAATAACCCGAGGATTGAAGAGTTCAAATTCAGCCAGTTTATTTTAAGCCGTATAATCCGACATTAAAGAAACAGCCATTAAAATATTTATCCTGCTGATTTTAAGCCGAATATTTTAATCTTTAAAGAAATAGGTAGGGCTTGCTTAAACATGATTGCACAAAATTTTGTTGAATAAAACTTATGAAGCTATATTTTCTGATTTGATATTTGCGTTTATTGGTTTGTGACTTTGTTTTGGTTTCAGGATAGAGTGATGTGACCAATGTGCCGGCGGTTCTGTGCTTTATGGAGGACATCGCCTCGGGCTACTTCTCCGGAAATCGCAGCCTTCGAGCCAATCAACGCAAGCCCCCGCGACGCACCACTGCCGTACGTTTCCCTGACTACTTTTCATATCAATCATATCATATTTTTATTTCATTTTTTATTTTATACATTTTGGGAGTAATTTTGGGAGTTTTCGAAGACTACTATGGTAACTACTCGCTACCTCCAGGTAGGACATTTTGTGTTGTCTCGTTGCTGTGGTAAAATGTTGACAAGAGTCCTACCAAGAGTATACAATGAGGAAGAGTAGGAAGCGATATTTCGGCGATATATGGCGAGCATCTCGCAGCCCGTTTCTATTATGAAGAGCCAATCTTCCCACTCTTCCTCATTATATATACTGTTGGTCCTACCGGTAGTAGGGGGCGGAGAGTGTGCTGATCTCCGTCTGGGCCTGATCCTCCTTCACGTAGATCTTCTGAGAGGGCCGGAGCGAGTCCGGACTCAGGATTATCGGGGCGCTCCCTCTGTCCACCGTTGTGCTGCCTAAATCATAAACCACAACAACAACTACACATACTGTTCCAAATTAACCTAAATTTTCTTAGTGTACCACCCCAGCGATGCAGAAGTTGTGTGCTCTTATCTCAAGGCTTCCCGCTGGCAACGGTATAGCCTTCATGAATGCAGGTCGGGTGGTTCGTGGTTCGATTCTAAACCTTTGGAGAAGTGAGCAATATGCAAATTAAGTAGCACCAGTTCAGCAGTGTCTATATAACTGTTCTCACGCCGGATCACCTTTTCCGCTGGTCGCGTCCTGTATGATCTGCTCCTCCTCCTCCTCCTGATAGTAGGCGGTCTTGAGGCCGGTCTCTCCCGCGCGTCGCCCGCAGGTGTTGTAGTACACGAAGAGACAGCACCACCCGCAGAGCAGCGTCGCCAGAATCGCTCCAATCACCACCAGAATAATCCAGTAGTTGGCTTTCTCCGCTTCTGCAGGCGGAATATAGCCTACAAACAAACTTTGAATAGCGACTTGACAAGTCCCTCTGTGTTGAGACTATACTAAAACTGAAGCAAAACTATTTGACAGTGTCTTGAATTTTTCTACTGTTGATTGGTTCAGGCAAAATCACTGAATGAACCACGGCTGTTTCCCTTTACTCACTTTTTCCGGAAATTACCATCTTTCGAACTAGAAAGTTTACCTTATTGAATGGAACGGAACCGATGGTAACTAGTTGTTATTTCATACGATACTCTAAACTAAACACGTTAAGGTAGCGTCAACCAAAGCATCCAAGAGCTGCCCGTCTATTTTCAAACATAATTCTGAATTACTTCTGTGATCCTCTACCAGATATCCCATATAGAGGGATTGCTCCTCCGGTGAGATGAGCTGGACGTCCTCGTGGACCACGCTGGCCAGGATCCGTCGATCCCCGATTCGAACCGCATAAATTATCCGAACCAGATCCGTCACTTCATCTCTCGTAATATTCACTATCTGAAACCGCAAACATTAAGTCTTCCTGCAGGTGTTTAACTGAAACATTAAACTGAAACATTAAAAATTGACAATTTCGGGAAACGAACCCATACTTTCAGCATAATTAATATAAAGAACTTTAAGCACTGAGCTAACTCGATTGATACCTACTTCGATGTCCCCGCTGGCAACCTTCACCGTTCCATTGGCATGGGTTGGCTGTTGGCCGAAATGTTGAAGTTGCTGTCGCTCAAAGGCAGCCTGAACCACCCTGGCCAGACTTTCCCGAACCCTTGAGCGATACTGAAGAGTATTTATGTCGATCCAACGCGGTACTGTCAAATCTGTAATATAAAAAATACGTATATTATAATTTATTCTTTAATAATGGGTCTGAAACCAAACTAATTGTATCTTGAGTGGTTTATTCATACAGCTAAGCTGAGGAACTGAGACACGTTTCGAAATAAGATTACTATTTACCTGCAACCATCAAGTATTCTGGCTGTACAAGAAGTGGTTCCTTCGCGGCCGGTTTCACATTTACGGACAAGAGAAAGACTTCTTTGGAAGGCTTTGGCAGAACCACGGACGCCTCCGATAAGTTGGCTGCGTTTTGTTGAGCTGTTACTGCAATAAATTGCTTTTAATTAATACTTGGTTTAGCAACATTCACCAGTTTTAGTTGCAATAGCTCAGGGCCATATATGCAAATCAAATTAATATTTGAGCAAGTAATATGTTAGCTTGGTAACAGCAATACAACTTACCCGATATATTACAAATCACTAAAGTCAGGAATAATAGTTGAATCATTTAATCAGAAACGTGGCAGTGATGGGCAGTGGCACCAAAAATTTTAATAACAGTTATTATTTACTATAACTTCTCATGAAGTCGTTTCGTCTTGTCCTATAATAAAAATACAATGCACAGCCACTGATTACTTCAGTTTTTGTTGGTACATTCTTTGTTTTATTGCGAGTGTCTCTTCATAAATGTACAATATATAAATATCGACAAAAAATGCAATAGCAACAATATAACAAAGTTATGATAGGCATCTTTATAACAATGTTGTTATTACTGTCGTCAAAATAGTGTAGTGATGATTTAGAACTTTAACAAAGATCTTCTGAACCAAAAACTAGATAAAATTCTGCAATAATTAGGCAATAGGCTTAAATTGCTACTGAATCATTAACGTAAACGTTCACCGTGTGAATACATACATGGCGAGCCTGCCGAGAAGATATTAGGGAAGGTAAAGTGTTATTCGTAGTAGAGTGTAGACTTGTTACCATGACAACGGATAACTATGACTTAGGGCTAACCCCTTAGTTGTCTAGATGTCTACTAGACGGCAAAACATGAATGGAACAAAACAGAATGCAAAGCCTCAAAGTGCTGTCCTTGCCGTGAACGAAAGGTACTTTCGGCAAGAACCAGATGTTAACCATGAAAGACGAAATTAAATGCTGCTAACAGCTCTATATTCGTATTGGCGATACTAAGGTAGACGCACACCTGAGCGTAACTTTCCCAAAACTGAACCGATTTAGTTCAAATTTGGTATGAATGCATTTGAATACATTTCTGATTGATCTGCAGCAAAATTTTAAAATTTTAAAAAATTTAAAGTTTTAAGTTTTCTAGGGGGGGGACCAAGGGTAACCAAAATTTTTGGTCTCCGATTTCGCTGAAAAGTTGCATATAGGGGTTTTCCGGGTAGTGTTGTTGACCGGCCGGGTGGAAAACGGCCAGCCGGCGGCCGGCCGCCGGCCGGCCGGCCGTTGACCGGCCGGCCAAGAGGTGCACTCGGCCGGACGGCCGGGTGGCCGGCCGGTCGGTCGGCCGTTTCAGGCCGGCCAGCCGGCCTTTGAACGGCCGGTAAACGGCCGGCCGGCCGGCCGCGCTTATATTTCAGCGGTTTATCAAAATTTTCTCAGGAAATCAATTTTAAGTTGTGCAGATACATTTTCATATCTTGATTTCTTATTCTGGCACTCATGGGTCAGCATTCCGGCCATTTTTAGCCTTTGATTCGTCAGCCGGGCCGTCGGCCGGCCAGCCGTTTTCGGCCGGCCGGCCGGCCGACTTCAGAAGGTCGGCCGGCCGGGTACGGCCGGCCGACGAAAATTTCGGCCGGTCAACAACACTATTTCCGGGTCGCTGAACACGAATCTGAAAACCGTTTTTCGATACAGCGTTTCGTTAGCTAGATGTAAGCTTACATGTTAAGCTTACAACTTTAGCTTATACTGAGCTAACGAAAAGCTAGATCGAAAAACAGTTTTCAGATTCGTGTTCAGCGACCCGGAAAACCCTTATATGCAAGTTTTCAGCGAAATCGGAGGCAAAAAAGTTTTTGCTTCCCATTGGTCCCCCCTTAGAAAACTTAAAAATTTAAATTTTTTAAAATTTTAAAATTTTGCTGCAGATCGATCAGAAATGTGTTCAAATGCATTCATACCAAATTTGAACTTAATCGGTTAAGTTATGCGAAAGTTACGCTCAGGTGTGCGTCTGCCTTAGTATCGCCTTCGTATTAATATATATAATAGCTAACAGTAATTATTAATAAATAATAACTAACAGTAATAGTAGGTAGAAAAAGCCGGTTCTGGGTCAGGTGCAGGCTATTTCTACCTACCACTACCCGAAGGGAGCCCCGCAGGGATAGGAAGTAGGTATAGGAAGTAGGGATAGGAAGTAGGGATAAAGGGATAAGAATTAGGTAGGGAAAGTAGGGATAGGAAGTAGGGATAAAGGGATAGGAAGTAGGGATAAAGGGATAGGAATTAGGTATAGGAATTAGGTATAGGAAGTAGGGATAGGCAGTAGGGATAAAGGGATAGGAAGTAGGGATAGGAAGTAGGGATACAGGAATAGAAAGTAGGAATTTACTGGTAGCAAGTAGAGTTAGGTATAGGGATAGACATTAGGATCAATATAACAGCCGCCCTCTGCATTTTATCATTAGCTTAGCTAATGAAAGGCCTTGGGAACCTTCTTATCGATTGATAAGGTGCATTACGGCTTTTTTTTGTTATATCTCAAGTTTTCTTTTTTGAGATTTTGGTGCCATTTGTTTTTTCTATATACATAAGTAACATACATTATCTAATAACACAGACAACTTAATATACAATATGTACGGTAATAAACAAAGTTATTTACATTTGTACTATATTACAATGACCATAGGCTAAACTACTACAACCATTACTTAGCAAATAACGTTTATCATCAAAAGCACTAAGGCTAGTTTTGTTTTGTATGATACTGTAAATTTCACCACCGTCACTCCTGATAAATTTCATCACATGTTTATGTTGCTCCTGATCAAACAATGTATTTTTATATAACTTATGCCTAATTTCCCTAGCAACGACGTTCTTCTTAACTCCCTTTGCTCGCTTCTTCTCACTGTTGTCTGAGTCCAGGATACTATACATCTTTGATCTCAGCCCAACAAATTCTGCAATTACTTTTCCAGCCATTTCATCCTTCATCTTTCCCATCACCTTCTTGTTAATCAAATTATAGCACTTGTGATCAGTCGGATAGTCGCTAGCATCGAACAGATAAGCGTTGCATCTCATGTCTTCATAGATATCACTAGTTTCCACGTGATATATTAGGCTGTCAGTGTCAGTCATTAACAGAGTGGCGTTCTCTCCATATTTTGCTTTGGTATATTTATAATGGAATGAATACATTAACCACTTAGAAAGATCCAGCACTGTAAAGCCAACATAAATAGGCTTGCACAACTGCACCGTTGACCTCCTCATCTTTACAGCCCACAGGCCTTCGCCAACAACTTTGAAACCATTATATTCGGTTTTCCTGGTTAATTTCTTTACTTTTTCTTCGTTGCAAACCAGTTTTATATCGATGTAGTTCCTTACATTTTCCATTGTCTTTCCGAATACACTGTTGTTGAACAATTTGAACAGATCCTTCTCAAAGTTATCCTTTGCTTGTTTCCGTTTATCAGTATTGAATAATATATACGGTGCCATCCATGCTGACTGAGAGAAAGCTAGGACACGATGTATTTTAGTTAACTTCAGACCCAATTCTAAGTACAATTTCAGGTTCCGGTAGTGAACAATGTAATTATTTTTATTATAAAGGTTAGGCACCAGCTTTTGAACCTTTCCCGGTTTGATTTGAAGTTTTTCTTTCATCTCAAGGGCATATGAAGATAACATATCTTCTGTTATTTCAAATTTTTCGACTGCCAGAGGATAATC
>JASAND010029510.1:0-19947 GCA_030248195.1 Trissonchulus latispiculum | reverse complement strand
TTCTCTTATCTATTATGTACTCTTGGTAACATGAAGCTGCTGCAGATCGTCGCTGCTTCATTTTGGCGACTATATTTCCAGTACTCTTTTTTTAAAGGAGACAAACTTGAGAACACTTGAATGAAAATCTCTGATTGATTAAATCAGACTTTTTGTATCGTCAATTTCCGGGACAAGTAGAAAACTTTCAGCCATTTTGGACAAATTCTCGAAACAATACTGTGCACATTCCGACTGAATTCTTACCAATTCCTACGGATTCCTACAAAGTAAGGCATTGCAAGGCTCTTGAACTGTATTGACAGTCTGCATTCGATTATGCGAAACATCGGTGTGTTTTCCTTCGCTTACCTGGCATCTGTTGATTCAACCAGCTTCTGCAGCTCAACTAGAAACTTGGGGACTGCCGAAATGATTGGAGTTTGATCATTGAGGGTCACCATGACTTCTGTTGGCAGCAGTATTCCAAGGTATTTATCCCAATCAATCTGCAAGCAACTAATGTTTGACTTTGAAAACCTACAGACTCCTGTATCGATAGCGTCTGCTTGTGGCTTTCTAAAAAGTTGGTCAGAACTTGGATACAAGTGAACACAAGAAGCTGAAGCCATTGAAATATCACAGAATTAAATATTTGAAAAGGAAAACGGTCATTTGCTACTTACAAGGGTGCCAAAAAATCACATAGTATGTATTAGAATGGAAAACGGCAGGATTCGCCGTTAGCATCAACTGCATCATGAATCGTCAATCAAAAGACGTTGTGATATCTGAGTGAGGTTACTTTTGTCATGAATATCAGCTTAATATGAAACGCTTTTCTTTAATCAATACGATTAGAACTCTCCCTCCAACGATTTTACAAACGGTTCTGGCATATATTAAAGCACAAATTCCTACGTATGCCGACTCATTCAGGTTCGGCCGGGTTTCAAGTTTTACAAAAGATATAAGGACTCTAACCCACTCTTCAATAATGTTCGGCAGGTGACATAGCAGGAAGAGTATTGAATTTTTCTTGCATTTTGCGATGTCGATGCGACCAACTAATATGCTTAAAATTTGACATTGTTTGGACACACCGTAACACTGGGATGTATGCAAACTACTGATGTGCGTTCACAACATTAGCAGGAAGGCCATGTTTAAGTGAGTTGCGTTTCAAAACATATGAAGAATGCTAAATTCAATAAAATAGCGAAAACTCACATTCCATTATCAAAGAAATAATGAACACACCCAACTGTTTATCTGCTTAAAGTTGCCATACGTCAGGAGGTTGTAGTGAGCAGTGAGGTTACGTTTTTCTACGGATGTTTCATGAATCTAAAGTATTAACTGAAATAAAGTAGAAAACGTTTAGTGAAGGTCAAGTATGAAAACAGACACTGTTCTGCACGTATGAAACAGACACCTAACCGTTCTGCACGTGGGGCTTCGACTTTAATTTTTGCTGCAGTAAGCCATGTAGTCTATTTCATTCAAAATGGAGTTTCTAAGACAGTCTCCGGATGTATTTTGAAGTTTGACCACATCAGAATAAAACATACCTCATTTTTACATAATTTCCTCAGATATACTCTCTAATATGCAGATGCAAATATGGTGCTGGAAGTCATACAACGTAGTCGGGAAATCTATTAAATCCATGAATACGGAAAAACCAAATTGCTTTCATACGCAAATTCACGTTGCATATATGCTATGGGTATGTCAGCTGTAACTCTACAGCGAGGGCAGAAGGTTTCCGGAAGTTTGAGGAAAATTACTAGGTTGTCATCAAATGCCCCAAAAGTTGTAAAATTGAAAATCAAAATTGTCCCAAAATATTTAAGAACTTTCCAGAAATATTTGACAAGTGTCGCGAAGCATGTGTTTGTTCAGCCTGGAGGCAGAATTACTTGTGATGTCTCTGACTGCCTCCGACAGAAAACTGAAGCCAAAAAATTAAGAATTCAGTTTTAACCGCTTAAAATTTAAATATGCGAAACATACATGAAGATGTCATGTCAAGAAATGATCCCTCAACAATAATACGAAGCGACCTTCTCTCCACCGAGTGTGAGACACTTCGCCACACTATTATTCTCTGCAAAATCAGAAGTAGTTGTTACTGCATATTTTCTATTTTGGCACAACTTTCATAAAATGTTAATAATGTGCAAGTACTAATACCTAGTTAAAAAACAAAATTTTTCACTAATTTAAATCACAAAATTGTCTTTATTTTATTTATACGCAGAATACGTTTTAATTTAAAGATCTGAAAAATTTTGCAACTTGTAATTTCAAAACGAAACTAGTAAAAAATGGTTTAACAGTTACCGTTGCCTTAGAAGTTTTAAAAACAATAGAAAACTTTATTGGTTACCAGTTTATTGCGATAGTTTACGAAACCGTCTCACATTTAACACAGTATTCCATGCCCCCTCCGTTTCCTTCTCGTTTTAATTGAGTGTAAATGCCATTCCCTTTCGTACTTACAAAAAGGGTAATTAAAGTGTGGCGAAGTGTTTCACTACCCTCTCTCCACCTAATGAAAGAATTACTGAGGAATGTAGTAATCTAATTTGCTTATTTGGAGATGCATTTGTTTATATTACAATATAACCGAAGGAGGCTTGTAGGTATCTGGTGGGGCCTCCAAAATTAGAAGAGAAAATTAATCCTTTAATTGCTCTCCTGCTGAGACGTTGGTCTGTATTAAAGAAAGGTGGAAAGGTCAAATGCAAAGGTCAATAGTTTCGGGGCCCCATCAGATTCTCCAACTGCAAAATTAGTACAAAATATTGAAACTTTCTAAAACAGTAGTTTAAAAGTTAGAGCAATGTTATAAGGTTTTACTATATTATAATAAATTTCACAATTAAAAGCTAAAGCTTCCCTATAGTGCGAATCTCATTCAATGTGCAACTCTTATATATCAAACAATATTGCACAAAGTTACACAGTTTAATTTTAGCTTTAAGGACATTACTGTTTTTAGGAATTAATTTAGTCTTAAATTTAAAAATTCAATTTTCTGAACATTTATATGTACAGTTACCGTAGAACTCTATTTCAATCGAGGCAACTTAAAACTTACTTACTTAATTAAACTAATTTCATTTATTCATTATTTCAAATATTTCAAATACTTGGAAACTGCTAGAATTCCAAAACTGGAGAATTCTAAATTCAATATAACTTTGTACTTTTGCCCTAACTTTGCGGTTAGAGAATCTGATGGGGCTCCCAAACTATTGACCTTTACATTTGACCTTTCCATTTGTCTTTAATACAGACCAAGTCTCAGCAGGAGAGCAATTAAAGGATTAATTTTCTCTTCCAATTTTGGTGGCCCCACCAGATTCCTACAAACCCCGAAGGATGTACCAAGAGAACATAATGATAAGAGTATGCCACTGGGCAAGCTCTATTTTATCAGAGCATAAGCTATGCTCTGTTCGCTAACGGCTCCCCCCCCCCGGAAAGTGGACACTTCAAAGAATTTCGTGCGCCATGTTTGTGTTCTAAAGCTCGAAACAAACACAAAACGCACCCACGTAGTGCTTGTGTTTTCGAGCTGGTTCAAAATTATTTCTGAATGAAAGCGTATATACGTTTCACTTATACGCCTTAAAAGCGTATTTTCCAAATCTTGCTGGTTTCAGACTTTGTGGCTGTATGGTAAGTCTGTCCTTTGTAAGCTGTTTCCGACACGCACGCTATACAATGAAAGTTTCCGTTTTTATCGCAAAAAAAGAACTTCAAATCTCCGAGCTTGAATTACTTTAGACAAAAAAATCGTATCAAAAAGCGTATATACGTTTCCAATTAAAGCGTATCAAAAATTACGTATATACGCTTTCATTATTGAACCAGTCCCTTAAGCACATAAACATAGAGCGTGTGAGCGTACCCCCGTTTCTACTGGGTACTGATTTGCGGGAAAGGTGGTCACTAGGGTCTGATTTGCGGGAGGGGGGAGTGGGCCGTTAGCGAGAAGAGAATAGTTTTTTCTCTAATAACATAGAGTGTGCTTAGTGGCACACTCTTATATTATGTACTTTTGGAGGTACTAAATATTGAGAAACGGTAATACCACGATTTGGACGGAACATTGCAATCAAAAAGCACAGCTAGATTGTTTTTTCTATTTACGCTAACTATTACAAGTCAGCGTCACGCAATGCAGAGGCAAAATAGCTGATGACCCATTTATTTACATGCACCCGCCGCAACAAAAACGTAACCCTAAACAAGCTCCAACGCTGAGCATAGGCCGTAGTTTAAATGTAGCGCTAAGACAGTTGATTTTGCTTTAAATTCGATTACTGCTGTCCCACTATTTAGGCGGAATAATAAAAATGTTCATAGATTTTTGAAAATGGGAAATCTGTAAGGATGGATATCTACGCAAGTATCGGCAAGCATTTTTGTACCACTGCTCAGCAAAAGTTAAGCGTAGCTTTCACAGCCAAGCAAAATATTTATTACACATTCCTTGTTGACACCATTCTCATGGTTATAGAAAAGGCAGTGCCATACCTTTGCTAACAGTTTTTCGAATTTGAAAGCGTCCTGAACTTGATTATAAATATCAGCTTCGTCAATAACGATACTGTTATCCTCAGCCAGGAAACGGATTAAGGAAAGCCAAGTCTCGATATATGAATTTTGATAATGACTGTACAGTGTATCGTTAACATAATACTCCCTGGCGGGCAAGCCCAATGAATATTCCTCCACCTAAATGCCAGCAACTACATTGATTGATACAGTTAAACATCTAAAATTAAACAGTAAGACAATAACATTCAATTAGGAATATATTTCATTAAAACATGTACAAAGTTTTAGACGTTTCGGTGAACGTTTCATGGCTAATGTCAGCTATAGCTAAAATAACTTGTCAAAAGATTGATTTAGACTAAATTCCAATTCTTATCAATATTAAAAAACCTTTAAAATTCGTCGACTTGAGTTGGCTGCATCAGTGTCAGCGCTAACAGACAACAGTCCTCCCATTCCGTCCTTGCCCAGTTTTGCCAATAGGTCCACTAGAGTTGGAACATCTGCTGACCCAGTGGACCATCCGGAATGCAGCATTGGAAATCCACCGAGTTTCTCCATATAATCCCACAACGGCTTGCTTCTAAGCTTTTCGTGAGCTTCTAAGCAGCAATAAATAAAGACGTCCTGCAGCATACTATAGTCTGGCAAACTTAAACTGGAACAAACGAGTGAATTTTGAGGAGCCTTTGTTATTTAAGTTAATCCAGACAATGCATATATTTCCTTAGTGATCGAAAATCAAAGATATAAAAAAATTTAAAACGTTTTAAAATGTTAAATTGCAAATAATAAGCGAAAATCAGACGAGTTTCGTCTAATTAAAGTTCTTGTACAGGAGAACGCGTATGTGTATATGTATCAATTAAGCTAATTTGGGACGGCACGTGGTTGCAGCAGGCCCATATCCCAAAACCAAAAGTTGCTCCGATCGCTACATATCGCTGCATGTGTGGCTACAATCAAGCTACAATCCCATTTGACAGCTCTGATCACGCTGAGTAAACGTTCTAATTAGGCCATTGCTCAAAAATGCTGTCTGTGAAAGTATCCTATCTTAAACCACAAAAATGGCCAGTTTGGACGCAGGTTTTAAGGTTTAAATAGGTTAGCGAAGGCTGTGCGCTAACTCCAGTCAAGCCGTTGTGCGCATCATTATACCATTTATTGATACCATTTATTGATAGGCAGCCCATAGCGGCTGATTTAGGAGGTGGCGGTGGACGGCTCTTCTGAAGGCTATAGATGATTGTTTGTTAACCACCTCGTCCGGTAGCAGATTCCACACCCGGGTGACAGCAGGAATGAAGCTCCGTTGATGATGTCTAGTGCGGGATCGTGGAACGGACCTTAATTATTGCGGATTGTCCGCGTTCTTCCATCATACGCCGCAGGTATTAGAGCCGAAAGGACCCGGGGTCCTTCCCCGTGAATCAGTTGCCAGTAAATGGTCAGAGCGCCGACCCATTGGCGGTGTTTCAGACTGTCCAGCTTATAGGTGGGGAACAATAAGTTTGCCGATTTCTGGACAGATTCAAAGGCCTTAAAGATACGTATATTGCGGCGCATTCAGGAACAATGGCAAATTATATTCCATCGTAGGCCTGATAAGGGCAACATATACGTGATAGCGGGCCTTCTGCAACAGTTTGTCGGCCGAACGCCTAAGCATGCCAACCAGTTTGGCTGCCGTACTGGCTTTGCTGAGTATATGATTGTTCCACGACAAATTATTTGTGAATTGAACTCCCAACAATTTCATTGAGGTGGAATTGGACAGATTTTGTCCACCGACCGAAAGATTGCGGAGCCCGTGGCGGTCTCGCCTCCTCGATACTGCCATGGCTTGCGTTTTGGGAACTGACAAGGTCAGTTTCCACTTCCTTGTCCAGTCCCAAATTGCTTCCAAATCGGACTCGAGCAGGACCGCTATGGTTTCTCTAGCGTCCTCCGAGGGAATTTTTGCAGCGACTGTGGTGTTATCTGCAAATATGAAACAGTCATTGCCCACAACCCTTGGCAAATCGTTGATGTATAACAGGAAAAGCAGAGGGCCTAAGATGGAGCCCTGGGGGACTCCCGCTGTAACAGGGCGAATGTCAGATAGATTATCGTCGACGATTACCGACTGGTTGCGGTTTGACAGGTAATCAGAAAGCCAGTGGTGTAATTTTCCGCCGATTCCATACTGTTTCAATTTGTAAAGGAGTCCTCTGTGCCATACGCTGTCAAATGCGGCTGCTAAATCCAGGCCCACGACCATTGCCTCCCCGCCACAATCTAGCATGGACTCGCAGTAATGCGACAGGAGCATACACGGATGAAACGTGCTATGTGCCTTGCGAAACCCAAATTGGTAATCTGATAAAAGCGAGAACCGTTCCAAGAAATGATAGAGCTGTACATGTATTATTCGTTCCATGACTTTGGATACGCAGCACAATAGAGCAACTGGACGATAATTTGAAGCTATAGTGCGGTCCCCCTTTTTGAATATGGGAACAACGTGTGCTGTTTTCCATTCCCCGGGGACTAATCCCACCTCCATTGATTTGGAGAACAGTGAAGACTATGGTTTGGCTAGTTCAGGCGCACAGTTTCTGAGAAGCAACGGCGGAATAGAGTCGAGCCCTTTGGCCTTCGTAGGGCCCAGCCTTCTCAAATGTCTGAGGACAGTACCTGGAGGGAAGCCGACCGTTGTTATTGAATGATTTGTTTGAGGTGGAAGAAATGGAATTCGAGCGTTCGGGGATCGCGTTGACGCTTTGGCCGTAAATACTTCCTTCAGCAAATTTGCCTTGGCGACAGAGTCGTGGCTTAAATTAGTAGCACCATTTGTCGACAAGGGTGGAATAGCCGACGAAGATGGCTTTCCCAGGGCATGATTGACCGCTGACCACCACGGGCGACCAGTCAAACGGTCAATCCCCTGAGCCACCGTGGATGCATGTTCTCGTTTTCTATCCCGTAGCCGAGAGTTATAATAGTTCCTGGCAGCCCGGTAGTGCTCGCAATCTTCGATGGCCATAGTGCGTTTCCAACGGTTCCAGCTTCGCATTTTCGCCTTTAAGAGCATGTGCAGTTCACGAGTGAAGAACGGTTTCGACGCTCGCCTTTGGCTCACGACAGGGATGAACATATGCATCGCTGTCTATATTCATTCGCGGATAGATGCCCACATGTCGTTTGGGCCGAGCGGTGTGAGGGAGGCTTGCCATTGCTGGTCGCCCAGCCATAAACGCAAGTTATCCCATTCCGCTCTGGATAACTGAAAACGTGGATCGGAATTTGACGTTTGAGCCGTAAATGTTCCCTGAATAGAATTGGACGACGGCGTGATCAGATAACCCAATCGGTTCTGCGCATGCCCCAAATATCACGTTCTCCGAGTCCGTAAGGACTAAAGCCAGACAACTTGGGGCAAGCCCTTGTCTGGTTGGCTCCGTGACGATCTGAGAGAAACCGTGAGCAGCTGAGAATGCGTAGCACAGCTCTCCCGCCGAGTTCGTAGGGCCAGAATATAACAGCCAATCGCTGTTATGACAGTTTAAATCACCAGAAACAACGTAGAAAGCACCGGAGTAGGATCGATTGAAGTTGGCAATATCGGTTTCCAGTGCCTGTAGTAGTGAACAATTTGCGGAAGGTGGTCTATAACAAGAGCATATCAGATATGTAAGCCCAGAGATGTTGAGCTTTAGCCATAAATATTCATGCTCCTTTCCTTCGGATAGGAAGGTGCAAGGAAGGTTGTCTGCCACGTATATTGCTATGCCTCCCCCATGATTTTTCCTGTCACGGCGTACGGCCCAGTACCCTGGTATATAAAAAGCCAGGTTGTTAGTGGTTCGAGGGTTTACGAAAGTTTCACATAGGCAAATGAGTTGTGGTTTTTGTTCCGCCATTGATAATTGATGGATGAGAGCGTTGTAATTAGAGTGTAAGCCTCGAATGTTAGTAGACCATACGACTAAGCGACTAGGTTTATCCTCAGCAGCAGGCCCCCGTCTCCGGTTTACGCCGGCCGCGTCATTTGGAACAGAGCCTCCGTCGTCACCCGAGTTAGTTCTTCGAATGTTCCGTGAAGTATTGAAGGCAAGAAGATTGTCCTCATAGGTGGATTAGGGTAGCCATCCCGTCCACCGAGGGAACCAGGAGACTGCCCCCATTAGGGCTTCCAGAGGGTCAGCCCGACGGGACAGGAGGGGTCACGGTGCCTGGCTGGCTGAAGGGCCTCCCTCATTATACATTATACATATACACATGTATGCAAAATTGCAGCTTTGAATCTTTACGAATGCTTAAGATAAGCTAATTTAAGGGGGGGGGGTCCAAATTTTGGTCATTTTTTCGACTTTTTCCGATCGCGCTGATTTTAACGTATTTTATGATCCAAACGATATATTTTAACGAGTTTTTATTATTAAAGTTGTAACTCGTACGGTTGTTGCGTAATTACACCTCAAAGTTGAGGTCTCATGTGTTAAACATATGGAACTTAAAAAGGTTCACTTCTTGGAGTAGTGTCAAAAAATCTCGAAACTGGACAATGCTAACCAGCCGTGCCTGGTATCATCAGAAAGACCTGGATGAGGACTGTGATTTGTTGGAATTAGAATTTTGATTTAAGCTTCTAAAGTTTTTTAATTAATTTTTGAACATTTAAAATTTGAAGCCATCTTTAAAGCGGGTCAAATTCTAAATATTCAAAAATTGGTTAAAAAAGTTGAAAGACCTAAATCAAAATTCTAATTCCAACAAATCACATGCCTTATCCAGGCCTTTCTAATGATGCCAGACAAAGCCGGTTAGCAATGCCCAGTTTCGAGATTTTTTGACACAACTCCAAAAAAGTGAAACTTTTTAAGTTTCCTATGTTTAACACATGAAACCTCAACTTTGAGGTGAAATTACGCAACAACCGTACGACTTACAACTTTAATTTTAAAAACTCATTAAAATATACCGTTTGAATCCTAAAATATGTAAAAATCAGCGAGATCGGAGAAAGTCGAAAAAATGACCAAAATTTGGACCCCCCCTTAAGGTGGTGATTCCTTTTGGGCACATATTGGTGTTTGGCGGCGTAAATAAAGATGAACTTTGATGAAACTTTCCGAAATAAGTTCTTTTAGCGTTCTAACATCCTCTGCGCAATCCCGATTCAAAAATTCGAGATTTCCGATCAGAGTGGTTTTCCCAATTTCTGAACGTTTGGCAGCTGCTATACAGTTACGACTATATTCGGTCGAAAGATCTCATTGAGCTTCACATTTTTGCTTTTTAAAACAAGTTTCTAGCTTTTCTCTACCGTTTGATATAGCCGATTTTCTTGTTTTGGCGTCGAGAACTTGTCATTTTTGCAGAAATCAAATAATCCAACATTTCTTGAACTACGCATGCCGTAAAATCAAACTAAGGGCATCGATCTGAGTCCCACTGGGACAAATTATCCGACACATGATCGTCTTCCAACTGCTATCCTGTAGGCTGCTATCATAAAAATGTAGTTTTTGCAAAAACACGACCAATTTTTTCCAAAGATTGTGGAGCATTCACCATGCAAGCTGGAGGGTTGCTGCTTACCTTAATACGTTCTGCACAAATATACCCAGGGACGATTTTTTAGTTGCCCCGATTGCTGCTCTCTAGCTAAAGTAATCGCTGGACAAATTCGGAAAAAGTAGGCAAAATACAGGTTACGCACACATTTCAACTCATTTCTCTATAACGAAGAGCTATTTCACAATAAATAAAAAATCGTCCCCAGCTATTCGATGGAGGTATCGAGTGATATAACCGATGTCTCGCGAACAAATTTACTTGAGTCTGCAAAAATTCTGGATAATTATACTTCTTCTAAAATGTGTTAAAAATATTTTAGAAAAGCAACATTAGTTTCGTGGCATGCATTAAAAAGAGAAAAAATCAAGCTACATTTTGATATATAAATGGCCTCTGAACACCAAGTAATGAATGAGTAATAATGGTGCAAACTTTATGTGACCAAAGGGAATCACCACCAAAAAGCTGGGGACGATTTTTTATTTATTGTGAAATCGCTCCTCGTTATAGAGAAATAAGCTGAAATGTGTGCGTAACCTGTATTTTGCCAACTTTTTCCAAGTTTGTCAAGCGATTACTATAGCTAGAAAGCAGCAATCGGGGCAACTAAAAAATCGTCCCTGGGTATATTTGTGCAGAACACATTTGTTCAGTAGCAGCCCTCCAGCTTGCATGGTGTATGCTCCACAATGTTTGGAAAAAAATTGGTCGTGTTTTTGCAAAAACTATATTTTTTATGATAGCAGCCTACAGGATAGCAGTTGGAAGACGATCATGTGTCGGATAATTTGTCCCTGTGAGACCTTCAGATCGACGCCCTTAGCTTGATTTTGCGGCTTGCGTAGTTCAAGAAATGTTGGATTATTTGATTTCTGCAAAACTGACAAGTTTTCGACGCCAAAACGAGAAAATTGGTTATATCGCACGCTATAGAAAAGCTAGAAAGTTGCTTTAAAAAGCAAAAATGTGAAGCTCAACGAGATCTTTCAAATGAATATAGTCATAACTGTATAGCAGCTACGAAACGTTCAAAAATTGGGAAAAACCACTCTGACCGTAAATCTTGAATTTTTGAATCGGGATTGCGCGGAGGGTGTTAGAACGCTAAAAGAACTTATTTCGGAAAGTTTCATCAAATTTCATCTTGATTTACGCCGCCAAATAACAATATGTGCCCAAAAGGAATCACCACCTTAAGCGAACTCATGTCATGTCGTCCAGGCATTCATTGTGCTCATTCCTATGCTCATCATGTGCTAAATGGTTAGTAAATATGTGCATTCCTTTTGAATATTTTCGAATTAGTCTTTCAACACCCCGTGGGTGATTCTTTTGTAACGGCGGCTCCCTGCCGAAAATATTTTTGGAGCGGCCGCCTCCCTGCACCTGCCCCCCCCCTTTTAAAATAGCAGGTCGCTCCAGTAAAATTTACAGGTTTTGTCTTGTAAAAACTACAGGTTTGGTATCTGGTTTAGGATTGTCAAAAAAAGTCGAACAAAACTACAGGTTTATTTAGTATTTTCTACAGGAAACTCTTGTAATAAAAACTACAGGTTTCCTTAGTATTTTCTACAGGAAATTCGTGTAATTTTTACTATTCGAGAGGCCGGTAGAAAATACAAAATTTACTTTTGTGGAAAATACAGGAAGCTCCGCTAGTGACTGACCGCACAGGAGCACTTTTGTAGAAAACTACAAGAATTCCTGTAGTTTCTACAGGAGTCTTTAAGAGTGCAAGCCTTCGCTGCTCTCCTGTCTGGGTATGCAGCGAGGTTGCAGACAGCCAGTTGAACTGACTGCACTAATCAAGATTTTCTCCCCTTATACAGTTTCTGCCAGCATAACTATACAAATTAGGTTGGATAGTACATAAACGATTGAAATTACAGAAAACTTGTCAGTCTTTCAAGACATATCATGCAGAAGACTAGTCTTCTGGAATTTTGAGCCCTGTCACAAGCTTGTTGTAGTACTGCTCGCTGTACTTACAGAATTCTGGAGTCACTTGAAGGCGAAGCTAGCCTGTTTGCTACAACTTACACTTGTAAAACCAATCCTATTACAGAAACGTAATCGACATACGTATATCCATGCAATGTTGATAAATACTTTTGGCAACATTTTCCGAAACCGTTTCAGCTTCGCTAGAGTCTTCTAGCACAGCTAAAGTATTAGAAAGCATATAAAAACTGAAATAATTAACTAAAATATATAAATATAGAAATATATATCTAGCTTAAGGGAAATTACTAAGAGGGGAATGCTTTATATTTGTTGAATTTCAATTCTTTCTTGAAGACATGTAAACCAAGTGAGGGGTTGAAATGGTACTGAAATATTTGATTCTTATTTTGTGAAGATTGACGAACCCCCCCCCTCTCCCAACATAAAAACTTTATTCACAGATGGTTGTCTGAATGGAAGCATCTACACTTTGGCACAGCAATGAAAATACATATTTTAACATCCTATGCCTGGCATTGGTGTGACCCTAACAGTCTGCGAACATTCCTAGCTTAAACGTGACGAACAGTCAGCCGGTGAATCGAATAATTTTACCTTGCTCCCAGAAAATTGCACTTTGGTGGTGTGAACGTAGACCTCATTAGTCACCAAAATTGTGCTAAATATGAAGGAGTTCGGCCTGAGAAAAAAAACAGATTTACGTCACTTGACGCAACTTCTACAACGTTTATGTTCGAGGGCATACATTAACACAGGGTCCGAATCTGGGGGGAGTCTACCCCGAATCTGGCGAGGGGTTCACACCAAGAAAATTCCCAATGTTTAAGGGGGTAACCTAGATTAGCAGCAATTCCAAATTTGTTCCTATTTCAGTCTGAAATTTAGTCAACAATGACGTTTTTTAGTGATTTTTAAGAATTTTTGGAAAAAATCGCTAAAATTTACTAAATTTGTTAACTTTTTAATAAAAACTCGCGAGGGCTCTACCCCTTTTTTCCCTTCTGGACGAGAGGGTCCCGTTTTTGGTCGGCCAGGAAGGAATGTCTGGGGGGGTCTACACCCCCTCATTCGCCCCACGTTATCCTATGTTCAAGGGAAATCATGCAACCTCTAATGCGCTTCCTTGCTGTCTTGTCCACTTCCAGAAGAGTGGAATAGTGGCTTTCGTCATCGGGTATGTCAGTATCAGTCAGCCACTGACCGCAGGCGTACTGGTAGAAATCTTGACATGGATCGACGGATCGGTTCATGCGGCGAAGTAAGTCGAATGCTGAAAGAGATATTGGCTGCAGTATAAATATATAAACGCATAAAGGCGTGTGTCGATGCCTCAGATTGTAACATGCCGCTGCAACCGTTTAAAATCAGTTGTAACAAATTCATGCTTACAAATGCATGCAGACGCTTGCATACGCGTGTCGACGCGCGTCTACGCCCGTCTGCTTGCGGCAGGAACCATGAATGCACCTTTAGCTTACGTGTGTCTGTGACGCTGATGTAGCGCTTCTACCAGTGCGCTTATCAAAAGATTTTGAATACAGCATAACAGCCAGTTTCCGCGGATTAGCCACATAGAAGTTTAGCCAGCTGAATTCCACTTTTTCGAGCACTTTGCAATAGCTGAGCGATGTGACGATTAACTTCGGGTTATGCTTTAGGGTCTACTCCTCTATAGGCTTTCTAAGTGTTATGATAACTGACAAACAAAACAAAGCAAACCTCGTGCTATAGTACGGCACGAAAATTTGGCAGGAATTGCACCTGCGTTGCTTCTGCGGAATCTCGCTATAATGGTGTACTCAGAATGTTTTGATAGACACACAGGGCTGGTGGACCAAGACAAAACCGAGAACAAGCCAAAGACGGCACTCTCGTACCCACGAAATTAGGACCTAGAAGGGAGAAGGGAAGACTCGAGTTCAGCTTATCATTCACGATTGAAAGTAAAGTGGTCCAGCAGGGATTCGAACCACTGCCGTTCTGCTTCGTAGTCAGACATGCTACCACAACAGCTCGGGGCCATCAGCTGAACACCCACATCAGGCTTGTTAATCTTACTTATGTCGGCTACCCTTACACAGATAAGTAGCAGGGCCCACCATGCCATGGTATAAAAATACTACCTCGACGTAGACGTAGTCCGGGATAGAATAATTGTTAGCTAAATCTATTTGGTCATTAATTATTATATTATCAATTTAAATTTTGTTGGACAAAAGCTTGACAACTTTTGTTGCATGAAATCTCGCTACAAAAATATACTCAAAAATGTTTTGGTCGATGCAAACATTGTGGAAAGCGAAAATGAATTGATCTCAAAATTGTTCAACAGAAAAAAAACTTCTGTCTAATGTCAGATGAATGGATGTTGGAAGTGGACGCCCATAGGGAATCATGGGCGAAACGTCGCGATCCAAAATTTATCAGCTCCCATTGCAAGAAAAGGCCAATCATCTAACCTTAGACATGAGGCAACTTCACAAAGAACATAGTGATCAGAATAAGAAAAACTTCGGGGGGGAAGAAACCTGTACCACTACCACCGCAACCCCTATGTCCCCCACAAAAATATGTAGCAGTTGCAAGAAACACAATTAGCATAGAAATTATCACTATAAACTCTTCGACTGTTTACTTCTGTACTTACAGGCCTCTACACAGGCTTGCGTAACACATACAGAGTAGTTGTCCCCTTGAACAGTAGAACCAGACACCTGGGCACCTGATGACAGCTGCTGGTCTGGCAAATTCTGTGCCAACAAACCGGAGTAAATAGTCAGACAGATAGCAAAGTGGAATAGGATGGCAGGATTCATTTCAGTACGGTAACTGAAACGCTGTGCAAAGGAATAGAATTAGGAGGAAAATGCATGGTTTAGGAGGAGGGAGGCAGCCAACACATTATGCTCACTGTCTTGCAGTTTTACCAAGATCCAAGGAGTTCATTTGCAGTGACTTTAGGCTCAAAATAAGATCGGTCTTTCTAGTTTTGAGAAATGCGCCACATGAAGTATATACTTCCAATTAAGGTCCCGTTAAACTTTTAGAATTGGTTTCAATGGTTCAAGAAAACCAACAAACGGCCATTCTATATTGGTTTGAAATAGTCAAATATTCTGAATCATAAAGGTGATTTCGTCGTGGTCGTGAGCACACAACGACGCTCGTCGACACCTCCCTTACAACCATCTACCCCTAACCGTAATACTGACTGGGGTGAGGTGGCTGTAGAAAAACTTGGCCAAAAGCAAAAAAGTGACCCCCTGGACCAGATTGCAATCATGTTCAAGATAATTAAGATCACTAAAATTGGGCCCTTGGAGTGGCAAATGCACAGCGAAATGGTGTTGACCCGCCAATCCGCGAATCCGAAATCTCGGAAATCCACGCATCCTATTTTCATTGGCTGCAGGCGTTGTGCTTGTGCTTGTGCCCTAACGTGAACCGGGTTTTACTCGGTTATAAACTCAACCTAGAAACTCAACGCCGAACTACTAAGAACTAGACATAGCAGATTTCTACAGAAATTTAACATAAATTTAACTTTATTGATGACTTTTTAGTACATATGAAATTCCAAGTGCGATACAATGGTTTGCTTTCCGTTTCTAACCTAAAACAAGCAGGTAATAAAGTAAAACTGTGTCATATTTTTTTCAAATGCAATACTTAATGTAGCACAAGGTAGAAAATACAAAACTAAAAGCGTAAGCCAAATGTTTCCTGTGAAATCTATACTGGATGAGCGAACGGAAAGCAGGGCATAAGGAATTTCATATGCGTAAAAATTCAGAAAATAAAATTTACTTCTGATAGCTAACCTTATTGCAGAAATCTCGTAAAACTTCCGTTTAATTGTGGTTCTGCTTACATTAGGTATAATCTAGTTGATCACAGAAATTTTTTTTACTATTAGAAGAGTCTGTTAATTTTCGGAGTGGGTGTGTAAAGCGTGCATGCGTAATAAGTACTGACAGATAGAGTCCTTGAATGGCTGTATTTGTTATGCCATCCCTATTTTGCCATCCTATGTGCACTTTACTTTGTAGCCAGTAGCTGGGAATACTTGTGTAAATATTAAACTGTGTGGATCTAAACTACAATATCTCTTAACTGGGTAGACACTGAACTCTAAACGTCAGCCCAATTTGTGCGGCAAATGGAGGTGTGTTAAGGTTTGAAATGATCTAAGTCGGCGGCTATAAAGCAACCTCCTCCACCTTAATCTACTTTTGTCTGAAAGCGCTTGCGCTTTCTGCAAGACTGGACTTTGAGCACTAAGTTAGGACGTTACAGATGTGCTGTTCTGGCGAACAAAAGGCAGAAGCCACAGCGTGTCACAAAAAGAGCACGAGGCAGACTCCAGGGGCCAATTTCATAAAACCTAAAACTTGCAACTTGCATATGCAAGTTGCAACTTGCACATGCAAGTTGCAAGTTAACTGTTTCATAAAACTGCAAGTGTTACTTGTGGACTTGCACTTAAACCGCAAGTTGCAAGTTGCCTGACAACACTTGCACTTTAAATCTGTTTCATAAAAACGGTCAGTACTTGTACTTGCTACTTGCACTTGCAGTGCAAGTAGTTGAGTGAAATTTTACTCGACGTTTTTCAGCAAGTGGGATTTTTAATGATATTTGAAGTTTTTGAAATTTTTCGTTTTGCCGGGTATCATTTATTATTATTTTTTATTTTATTAACATTGATTGCTCTAACCGATAATATTATATTAACAACATTTATGATTTACATTTTGCTTTGAAAAGCTGTGTACAAGTTCAAATAAATGCTACAACAAACTGTTATAAACATGAATTTTTTAGTTCTTATTAATGTAATTCATTCCCTGATATTTTGTTATTCATTTGCAAAAACGTTTAGAAATTTCCTTGAAATTTATGAGATCTGAAACTTTTTGACAGTGCAGTGCACTGAAACTATGGATGATGCAGGCAACTCCCTCTGTTGGCTTGCACCGGTCTCGATGCTGACCTTATTGCTGAGTCATTTGACTTTTCAAGAAAAGCACATTTCTCTATTTGTTTGATTTGAATTTTGGAGAAATCGGCTTTTATCCGGCATAACTTGCACTGTAGGTACCCTATACGGGCGAACTTATAATCATTCGAATCGTCTCACCAAGACTTAACTTTGCTCCTGAGAGTATTATTCGACTCCTTTACGGTTTAATTTACTATTTTTTATTTAATTTAATCCTTTACTATTTAATAGATAGATAGATTTATTTTCGAGGTCCAAAACTGGCCATTTTCGAAAAGTTAAATATTGCAAGATTTCGACAGTTTCAACAGCGCTTTTCAGTCGGTCAAGTATTGACCATATTTGTAGTCCTAAAGCAGATGTTATGCCAAACAGAGAGTTCTCTGCGGCATCTGCCTACACACAGCAACGAGAATGTGAAATTTTGTAAATCGCAACCGGACTGTTTTGTACACAGCTTTCTCTCAACTCATGCTACTTATAAGAAAACAGCTTTAGACACGCATTTTCGGGACAATTACCGAGGGCTTTTTTCATGGTTTTGCGTTTTGAATTTCCGTTCGAGAGAAATAAGCATCCAAACTTCAAAATTCAATCCAATTGATAAGACAATATTCTGAAAAATGAAATTAGTTGGAATGTTGAAAATAGCTGTTAAAATTTAGTTACAGCTGATCGGTGAATTATTCCCCCCCCCCGAAAACTTTCACCGGTGATATTTTTCCGGGTGGGAAAGAATTCACCGGTAATATTTTTCCGGGGGCAAAAATTTCACCGGTGAAATTTTCCGGAGGGAAAAATTCTTCGGGAGAAAATTTCACCGTGACATCGCAATATTCACAATTCTTAGCAAAAACTGATTACACATTAGTATTTCTTAATAGCAAGAGTACAGAATGCATAACAGTATGACCGCTGTGATACGCTATGTATTATAAGCGTGGAACGTCCTCCGCATTGACCAGAAATCCTTAAAATTTAGCATTTTCTGGACACTTTACGAAGCCCAAAAAAGTCGGAGATACCCAAAAAGTGGGGGCTCCTCCAACCGTCCCCTACTAAAAAATCCCAGCCAAAAGTTTTAAACTGCGTCTCTCACAGACTAAATTTTCCAAATTTTAAAATGTGTTCACCTGAAAGTATGGTCGATAATGCAAAGATGTCTCCTTTCACAGCTAATTGGCTTTAGAAAATTATACAATTTTCCAATATCAGTCTCCTTAAAAAGGTCTTATCAGTTTCATTGAGGGTGTGAAGAAAGCATACAATAAAAATAATAGAAGAATAGATATACTTAATAATAGAGTATTAGAAAATAATAGAATAAAAAATAGTTTAAACACGCGCTATTAAGTAAAATTAATGTGGAGGCAAAGAATTCTGTAATGCTGCGTACCGGATAAAATGGAGCTGAGTTAGATTGAGCTGAGTTGAAATTTGAAAATTAACAATGTTAACAATGTTTGTGAGGTGTGTTTTTTGGGTTTGTTTCTGACATTTCCATCTGTGAATCTAATTCTGTTTTCTGTGCTTAATTCTGTTTTGATCCTGTGAGTGACCATCAGATTGTATTAGCTAGGTATTTGGGTTTTGATTCTTCAAATGCATATTGTTTTCCTGTTCTATTCGCGTTTCTGTTTGGTAGTCTGTGAGTGTCGCCGTTTTTGCGGTATGCTGTTTGAAGACGTTTATCGGACTGTATTTTTGATGAGATTTAGTGGTCTTTGTTGAGAAAGTTGAAAAGAAATGCATTTCAGAAATTTATTGCTCTGTTTACGAAAAAGATCAAAATTTGGGGACTTATCTCCCCAGGAAACTAAGTGGGGTTAATGCGTCCAAGTTTGGGATTTTTGGGAGCCTCCTTCACCCCGTGAGCTGGGTTCATACGTCACAGAGAAGTGACGTATGATAACACACACACGCGAGAAACGCACTACACGAAAGGGAGCCGCAAGCTCCGCCTTACACGTCACACACCTTTTGATTGACAGGTCTTCCCCAAACTTCGAAATTTTCCCAAATTTTCAAGTCAGTCGTGGTTTGGCCGCCGTACGATTTGGTTGCTTCGCTCTTGTTTTTGCTTTACGTTTCCACTTGTGTTGAGTACAACCGAGGGCCCATTGTGGGAGAGACCGGTTGGTACATTTGCTGAACAGTATAACCGAGGGCCCAATTGTGGGAGAGACCGGTATACTTATTTTTGTGTTTTACGCTTACCCGGGACCGGCCACGACTCGTTGTATTTCTTGCGTCTGAATCTCTCTGTATTTGCCTGATCTAGCCCATTTTTGCCTTAGTCTATTCTCCGGGGATTGACCTGTCACCGAGCTTACACGACGCACCTTGGATCGGAATTCCAGAGGTAACTCGAAACCGTAAGTTAATGGAAGTTGACTGGTGTTGAAGCATCTGATTAGAACTTTCAATGAGATACTAAAACTTGAGACGAAAATTTGGGTTTAAACCTTGCTCTACCTTGTGTATGCTGTAACTTTCATGTACCGTTTGTTGTGCTTACCTAGATTCATGTATTCTTGTGTATCTTACCTGTAGATAATCATATTTGTATACATAACTATACCTGTGACTGTTCCATTAAAATAATAATTTAATTAATTTATTCATTGACTGGGCTTTGTCTGCGCCTGAGCGAGTATTAGAGTTTAGATAGGTATTTTACGGAAACTAAGGATTTAAGAATTAACCTGAGAGATTAGCTCAATAGAACTGCGCTGTATTGTGAGTCTAGGACCCCTGTGATTGTGATCAACTAGCTAGGAGGTTTGAATAAAGGAATGGATGTCTGTGGACGTCTGAGCAAAGTCTAGAAATCGTTGACGAAGGGAAGAAAAACGACCCCC
>JASAND010029509.1:0-12489 GCA_030248195.1 Trissonchulus latispiculum | reverse complement strand
CACTCGAACAGTTATGTGTGTGTGTGTGTGTGTGTGTGTGTGTGTGTGTGTGTGTGTGTGTGTGTGTGTGTGTGTGTGTGTGTGTGTGTGTGTGTGTGTGTGTGTGTGTGTGTGTGTGTGTGTGTGTGTGTGTGTGTGTGTGTGTGTGTGTGTGTGTGTGTGTGTGTGTGTGTGTGTGTGTGTGTGTGTGTGTGTGTGTGTGTGTGCCATACAGGATTATCCCTAAAGGATCCTTCCCCACGGGTAACCTGGAAAATGGCCCGAGTTGAAACACTTTTGCATGGTTCTGACGGTGCCGTCAGGTTTGTCCAACTGAGATTTCCTAATGGGAATGCTACTCGAAGGGGAATACGGGATTTGGTCCCTTTGGAGTTGGGCTTTGGTGAGGACAATGAAACAGCTCCCCTTACCGGCCTCCTTACCGACGTCTCCTGCCGCGACGTACCCGCGGCTTCACTCCCAACCCCCGATGAAAATGGTACCGGTTTCTCAGAGGAAGTCGTTAACAGCCAGACTTCCCCGATGCTTTCAGTGGAAGTCGTCTATAGCCAGGCTTCCCCGATGCTTACAGTGGAAGCCGCCAATAGCCAGGCTTCCCCGATGCTTACAGTGGAAGCCGCCAATAGCCAGGCTTCCCCGATGCCTACAGTGGAAGCCGCCAATAGCCAGGCTTCCCCAATGCTTACAGTGGAAGCCGCCAATAGCCAGGCTTCCCCGATGCTTTCAGCGGGAGCCGACCATAGCCAGGCTTCCCCGATGCCTTCAGCGGGAGCCGACAATAGCCAGGCTTCCCCGATGCCTTCAGTGGGAGCCGCCAGTAGCCAGGCTCCCCAGATGCTTTCAATAGAAGCGTCACCCTAACTGTATTATCACATCTATGCTTTCCCGATGCCGGCGGGAGAACGTTCTGAAGAAATGAACTAAGACTTAATTAAATAGAATATAAATTCTGACAGTTTAGTTTGTGATTGGATCTAGGACTTTGTTAGTTTTGTTAATCAATACAACAGCATAGTTAGTCAAGCTGCAACGTTTGTGCAAGCAGCTAGTTTATTTTGGAACGACAACTATCTGACACGAAAAAATTCCCCGAAAAACCGATATTTTAAAATTTTTGAAATTTTAAAAAATTTTAAATTTTATAAAAATGTTCATCTCGCTGCAAGGATTCCGAAAATATATGGTTTTATGGAGTTGCGACGTATATTGAGTTCACTGGAGGCCTTACAAATTTTGTACACACATTTTTGTGTCAGACTTTAGAATCTGCTTAGGTTTGGTGAGCGGACGGGAAGCAGACTAGCCGCTACAAGCCATTTACAGATTGTGTAAAATTCATGTCTATTTTTTAATTTTTATTTTTAAAATTTCTTTCAGTAGAAGGAATTTGAATTGTTTTTGATGAGTGGATCATGAAGAGGAATAAATTTGCAAACTTTCTGCAGAATATCATTCCATGACTCAAAAATTGGTGTGCAGCGGTACCCTCCCGCACACCACTGTAAAAGTGGATTTCGTAAAAAATCCAGAGCGGATCAAAGAAAAGTAAGGGGTGGATCAAGAAGTACTCCACCCAAGGATCATGACTCAAAAGGTTTCGGGTCTGACTCAAGCAATGGGTGTGCTAAGGCTACGTACGTTATTCTGAAGGCAAAATTGCTAATATTGGCGCAAAAATGCTCAAGGCGAAACAGCCAAAGCTCGGCGATATCGGCCAGATCTTAAGTGTTAAGCTGGGCGAGTCGAGCCGACCCACGTTCAAAATCTGCCGAGTCGGGCCGGGTATGTCCGCGAGATGAGCCGAGCCAAGACGGGCCGGGCCGGAAATGTCCGGCTCGTCCTCATCTCTAGTATATAAGTACATGACTTTCTTTTTTCGTTCTTTCTTCTTACAAGACTGCTGACTTGTAAGTAGTAAAAACTGAGCAGTACAGTGCAGACATGTGCAGGAGGGGAAGTTCTGGGGGGGGGGGTGAACCGGCGGCCGAAGGCCCAAAAAAGGGGAAAAATCCGGATTGTGGGGGGGTGAGGTTCAGGTCGGGGGGGAGTGAACTCCTCTCCCCCCCAAACCCCACAAGCACATGTATGGTGCAGTGTCGTGAACATAGAATAACCTGGGGGGAGCGGGTGAGGGTGCATACCGCCTGGACAAACAAAAACTGGAAGATTCGCTCAGCGAAAAGAAAAAAGGGAATGACCCTCTCTTCCAGAGAAGTAGTATAGATGATCCGTACCCCCCCCCGTATCTTTAACACATGATGTGTTAATCATATAGCGTCGTCTTGTTGGACGGGTATTTTTTACAAAAATCAATAATCGTCTCGCCAGCTGTGATAGCTAATTAAATTAGCTTTTCAGACACCACAAACAGCTTTTTTACAAACAATTCAAGTTGCTAATTTTGGACGTATAAGTTCTTTGCAATTTGCAAGCTTGATATATACCTTAAATAGAGGCAAATTAGGCTTAACTTTGCTGCAGAAGCTCGTAGTAACAGCTGTTTTTAGCCTAGCTGTCTGAGCAATACAAACACTTTGCTGAAGTAATACACACCAGGAAGAGGAGAACTTTACTACGCAATTGCCGGATAAAGTAATCGCGTCATGTTGTTACGTAATGTCTATAAAAATAAGTAAACAGACTGAATAATATTGACGGCTGCGCGGCGGCGGGGGGGGGGGAATGATGATTGTATGATTACGCAATCGCAGCACGCTTGCACAATGCTGATTACGCTTGCGGGCAGTGTGATATTTGAGTAATTAGTGAGGTTATTTCAGATATATTTAGCCGAAATTACATGAATTATGACGTTATTTTGAATTAGTCTAGAGCTAGCTAATAGTTGGCTTTGACGTAGGAAAGCATCACGTGATATAAGCAAACATGTTTTTATAACAAATAACAGCTGTTTGTGGTGTCTGAAAAGCTAATTTAATTAGCTATCACAGCTGGGGAGACGATTATTGATTTTTGTAAAAAATACCCGTCCAACAAGACGACGCTATATGATTAACACATCATGTGTTAAAGATACGGGGTGGTACGGATCATCTATACTACTCAGAGAAAACAAAGTAGACCCCCTCAGCGATGTTTAGCAAAAAGTGACCATTTTTAGCAGATTTTTTCCTTTTTTCAAACAATCTAAAAATCGCTGAAACTTTTCATTTTTTGCTAATATTGGCTAATTTTCGATGGACCCCCTGAAATTTTGAAAATTTTCCGGGATAAACCCTCGCCGGAGTCAGTATCGACACCCCTAGAATTTAATGTTAATGTATTGTCGTGAATCGTGACGCTTGCGTTGCCTAATATTCAGCATGAAGGTTGTTTGTAGCAGTAAAGAGCTGTGGCAAGCCAAAATGTGGAGCCATTTACATGGTATATATCTACTTTCTCCCTCCAATCTCGAGACTTCTTGATAAAAGTAGAAAGCAGTTCTTAGTAGTATAAAAATGGTGGCTTTGGCTCAGAGGCGCCTCAACAGCTTGTGATATTTCATACCAATCAATGTTAGCATAGTTTTTACAAACTATATTTCAATATAAAATTTTATGGTCCCTTAGACTCCTTCCAACATCAGTTACACTGCCATAAAATCACCAGATACAACCTGCTTTGATTAACCAACTTTCCTATCCATACAACTCCACTCAGGAGTGTACTGATTCAGAGCCGCTACGTGCATTGCTATTGTTTGTATTGCGTTTAGAAGTTTGGAGACATCCCCTTGGTTTGTTTTGATTCAACATCCGAAGGCATTAGCATATTCCTCATTAGTTCGTTAGTTTATCAGTCATTCATTAGTGACCCATTAGTTCATTAAAATCTGTAATAGGCTTATCACTGTAACCACTGGTAGCCGTCTATTGATCAGGTTGGCGGGGCTTTGTTGAATTATGGGTTTTCATAGTGGGACCATCTGAGTACATATCGGATTAATCTGAGTGCTCTAGACGTCAGTAACAATGCAACGACTGGTGATGCAACTGCTTAAAAGCAAACTTTTAACAAGAAAGTACTTTTCTTCCATTCCAAAACTTTCCTTTTAATTTATTTTTGCAGCACAACCAGTACAGCTTTCACAAAACGAGCACGTTCAAGATGTACAGAATGATTGTGATATGAAAATCATTAGGCGTTGGTACGCTTACATTTGAAGTACATACATTTAAAACCTGCCACATGTGTGTGAGCATGTAAGCATGCTGAGATATGATTGTCAGCATTTTTGCATAAGCATGAATGTATGCTGTCAGACAAGTGTAAGCACACTGACGGATAAGGGCAAGCATGTTGACGTATCGTGTAAGCTGTTGACAGGACTGTAAAAATATTTGGATTACAAAGTTAAGTGTCAGATGATGAGATTTGTTCTATTCTATAGTTTCACTGTTAAATTAGTTCCTAGATATAAATAAAAACACAAGCTGGTTGTCCTTTTTGTTTAATAGATTTTTACAGTTAAGCTAACGGTAGTACAACAATTGTTAAGAATTTTATCCACTGTCCTGTTATATACTCCACGGCGAGTGGAGAACGTTACTGGGAAGTTGGGATTTGTCTCGAAATACTTTTCAACTTTCGAGACAGTTTTAGAATAAATAACATTTATTCAAGAATGAAAATTAGAATGGTTGAGCCCCGTGAGCATCACAATATTTCGCTCCATCTCTTAGCATTTTTGTTTAGACATCAGCCATTCCTTTCGTCATCATTCACTAACATATAGATGGGAACCCCATTAGTACCAGCTTCTATTATGCTGGTAGAGCTACAAACGCTATAGTTACAATTTTGCCAACATTTTCTTCCTTCAGGACGTTGAAGTAAGAGCCTTTGTTTGATCCCACATTGCTAGATTAGGACTGCAATCCTAGCCTAAACGAGATCTCTTGTGGCGTGGTTATTTACTCCTAGTTAGTTATCTATTATTCTAATCAATTATCTTCTTATGTACGTTGTTGGTTATATTTTAGGTGTTTTCTAGTTGTAAGGAGCTTGGGATGAAAAATGATGCGTATCAGGATGATGTACCCTTTTGATGTTGAATCAACTCAGTAGCCTTCAAGAGGATGTCTCAAGCTTTGAACAAGCAACAACAATGAACGCAGTGGCTATGGATATATACTTCCCTGATTGAAGTTGTATTGGTAAGGACGAAGGTTAGTGAAAATAGACTGGTTATTTTGTGACAGTGTATCGATGATGGGAAGGCATACAATTTAAAAAAAATATTGTTTGTAAAAACTGTAATACATTGATTGGCATGAAAAGCCTCAAGGTCATCAGGCTGCCCTGAACAGAAACCACCCTCCATTTTATACTACTATTGTTGCAAAGCGCTTGCTTAAAGAGACTCCCGAAGTTGCCCTCAGTCTATATGTTGATTAAGAGTCTTTGGCGCTGGACAGTTTTGGGCTTTCTGAATCCTGATATGTCATTTGCCTGACAAAGCTTCGTTCATACAATATCTTGTTGTTTCAGTAGGCGATCATACTGGTTTGTTGATAAGAGTACATCAACAATGTTTTGCCGAATTCCCAAAAACATGGGAACTCAAATTATGGCCCTGTTTTGCCGGCAGGTCGCGCGACTGGACAGCTCGTATATAGCGCACGGAAACGCCTATGACTTTGCTTGGACAACATGCCGCACCAGTAAGTATGTCCAAAATCAAAACTAATGTCACAACGCTTTGCCAATAGTTTAACCTTACTTGGTTTAAGATCACAACCATACATTAACACGGGGTCTGTTCTGGGGGTCTATCCCGACCTCGGTGAGGGGGCTACCCCTGAAAAATTCCAAAATTTTAAGGGAGTCTGCCACGAAATTAGCAAAAATTGCAAATTTTTAACGTTTTTGACCAAAAATTGGTAAAAAATGACAAATGTTTTGAAAAAATTGCTAAAATTTGCTAAAAAATACCTATTTTTGGTAAAATTCGCTGAGGGGTCTACCCTTTCTTTCCTTTCGCTGAGGAGGTTCTCCCGGTTTTTGTCGGTCTGGGGGGGGCTCACTCCCATTCCCCCCCTACGATATCCTGCCGTTTTATAAAGAGGACAGAGTCGAGTAATGTAAGTTCAAGTATTCTCAGAACTGGAAATTATTTACATCGAGCTTTTGGCAAATCTGGCTTAAAAAGTGTAATGTTATGGCATTCTGTTAGCAGGTGTGTCGAGCTGCCGATAGCAAAATTGAAGAAATTGTTTTGCATTATGCAATTTTTTGTATTATTTAAGACAGTTATTTAGTTCACGATTTTAGTTGATATTTGAAATAGCTTAAATTTCCAAGTCTTCAGAACTGGACTAAAATCAAGTCAAGACTTAAATTTCAGCAGACACAGACAACTTATGTTTTGATGATAATTTAATATGTTTAAATCCGATTACTCCGACAATTTGTTGTTGCTGTTATTAGCTGCATTAGACTTCACAATGTTATATGTTCATTACCGGAAGGCGCAAAGCGTTAGCAAGTAAACTTGCCACGTAAGGTTGGTCAAAAACAAATCAGCCAAGTTGCTCGAAGCCAAAAGCCTGGTCGACATTAGCACGGATGATGTCTCCTCCTTTTAATTTTGATTTATTTAGAATAAATTTGTCTATTCCAGACGTTTCTAAATTTCAAGATGTCCCACGAAACCATAGCGCATTTTGGAAGGACAATACTTGGCATAAATGGTCAATTGTTAGACATCCGTTTGAAAGATTTCTATCAGCATATATATTTACTTGCCTGAATAGAAAAGGCTCCTGCTTCGAATGCGGCGGTCCTGATTTAGGCTGCTTTGCTCAAAGAATATATTCTACTGTGAAGTTGTTGTCCAAGTAAGTTTATTGTCGTGAAATCAAACTTGCAAGGAAAAATGCCCTTAGATGGCAGCTTATATTCAGGAACAAGATTTCTTAATATGACCAGAGCACATAATAACAAAGAGTGGACAAGCGTCACACTATTAGTTATTAGGCTGGGGACATACGATAGCGGCTGACCCCTCACAAATTGGACGGAAGTGACCCCCACCAAATGAGTACTACCAAATGAGGTTTCTGTACGCTCACTCGTTTGCATTTTTATATGTTGAAGCCAAAAACGTTCTATCAGCAGCTGACCATTTCGAGTTTCAACACATAAACACACAAGCCAGTGAACGTACGGAAATCTGTACTAGGTGCTCATTTGTTAGGTCACTGGGGTCACTGGAGCCCAATTTGTCGGAGGGGGGGGTCAGCCGTTAACGTGCACAGTATGTCGCCGGCCTAGTAACCTAAGAGTATGACTCTTGCCTCTCTTAGTTATTGTGTACTCTTGATATGACTGATATTTAGCTGTTTTGTTACATACTAATATCATCTAGTGTTGCTTGCCCGATCGGTTTTTGGGTCGGCTGGCTACCCTGTTTTTCGGTACCAGTTTTACCTTATTTTTCGTATATCCTTTTACAAAAGTTTTAGCTTTAAATGATGCATACATTACTCCGGGTTATGTATAACAGATAATATCACGTATTGTCCTGGTACGAAGACCAGCCGGCCGGCCGGCCGGCTGTTTCTGACCCGGCCTGCTAGCTGGATTGGCTCCACTCTAGGCTGGCCGGCCGCCGGTCAGCCGGGTTTTCCTCGGCCGGCAAACCACTCTACTAATATCTAATATCAATGATCGGAAAGCGTATGTCTTTCTTAACCGAACACTGCATGCCACACCTTGAGCTTGAAGGCCTGATTTACGCCACTTCAGAAAACCATAAGGTTCTGACAAGGCAGGAGTTACTGTGAAGCCAAGTCTGTCCACCAGGTTTAGTTTTAACTCCCCTATCTAGGTAAAATCATTGTATCTGGACCTGGTTGTTTTCAATTTTAGAGCTGACGAGTTTTCAGGGCTCAGCATTAGTGAGACATTCCGCATGTATCTACCTCAAGCATGGATGTGCAACTTTACGACGAATTTAAACGACTATCAACTCTTCTATTACCATAAAAACAGTAACTTTAGGTAAGTGACAGCTGAAAAAGTTTGCTGCGCATGAAACATTGCGTTAAATATCTTTATCTATGCTGCTGCACAACACTACTCCAATGCTTTGTTTGTGATCACTGTTCGAGTACAGGAGAATCTAGTTGCAGCCGCAAAATTTCCTCAGCATAAAGCAACTGAATTGACCAATTAGTGGAAAGCGCAGATTAGGACACAGACTAGAGCTTTTACTGTGCAGAAATATGTTCAAACAAAAACTCATCGTTTACAAAAAACTCATTATACAAACTTTCCTTTCCTTGCTCTTTGCTGCTTTAGGTCTCAGTTACGTGAAGCCTTTCTTAATGCATCTTGGCCTTCGGAGTTAATCAACTCCGGCTGGGGCGCCAATCAGAGCAGTCCACTTCTGGAGGAGAGCACTTCACATTCTGCAGGAAGATATATCCAGCAAACAGTTCAAAACGATTTTGAGCAAAACATAACCTATGTGAACTATGTATTTCTGACATACTACGAAGATTTCAGACTGCTAGGCTTCCGCTTACCAGACTATGTGAAACATTTGTGTACTAGTGTTCCTGATGCTGAAAGAATTCTGTATACTGTGTGCAATCATACAGAACTGACGCAGATGGAATAAATTCAGTGTTTTCAGAAACCCAATTTGATCTCGGCTTTGTTAAAAAGTGTTTCATAGAAATTACAAGCATTTTTGTAGTTAACTACGAAGGTGCTACCGCAAGGTCAGTCACTAGCGGAGCTTTTGTGTTTTTCAGAAGCATAAGTTTATGCTCTACCTAAGTCTCAAAAGTAAGAATTGCAAAAGTTAGCAAACATTTATTAAATCTGTTAGCTAGTATCCTCAGTTTGAATAGACCTTTAAATCATATGGATTTTATTTACTGATTATTCATTTCAGAAAGCCACTCGTTCTTAACCAAACCGCCAACAACTAATACACTAATGTAAAGATTTGGGTTGTCTCAATAAAGATAGAATTTAAATAAAGGAAGATTAATAGGTCCTAGAGTGTGTGCATGTCAATTCGTCCCTAACTCGCTTACCCTAAACAACTACGAAACGCGCCGGCAATCTGATTAGTACCGTGAGTTTACTTTTCTTAATAAACAAAATTACGAGAGATACGAAACTTCAAAACTTTGCATAATAATAGAAACTTTACCAAAATACAACAATAGCCACCATAATAATCAATACCAATTCAAAGGGGCAAATGAAATGCAAAAGATAACTGAATTGGGGCCCCCAGAAGAGTAGGAAAAGGGCATCAAAAATAATCGGGGTAACAACCCGAGCGTTCAATTCTAGTTCAAAATATTTCCTTGTCCCTTTCTAAAGTTGAACACGAATACCGGTTACCTCTTTAATATTCCCGTTTCACAAGTTCATTTCACATCAAAGATCATTACTTCAGATTACTACTAATTAACTGTCATACTACAATATTCAATCAACATAATCATGCTTTCCATCAGATCATTACTATCTTTAGAATTAACTTCTGCTACTAACAACTAATGAAACTTTCTTTATATAAGTTAACCAATTCTAGTCTTTTCGACTGATATCTCTATCACTTCCCAACCTAGTCCTCAAGGGTAACCGATAATGACATAACAAGATAAAAACAGCAGATACATATAGAATAAACAAAAAGAAATTGATCAACAATCACTTCCACAAGTTAAACCGTATCAAATATTTCCTTAGTATTCTCTGCTTTAGGAATGAGAAAACTTGCCAGTCATTTTTGAGTATAGAAGATCTCTCCTTCAGATTTGTCACAAGCAATTAACAATTACAAACACTACAATAAAACAATTATATAATCAGAACTAGAATGTACATATTCACTAAACCTATACACAGTGCAAGACTTCGTAGCTAATCGCCGTTTTGTGAACTTACGAAATAATATATATAAACAAGCAAACAATAAACAATTAAGAATAAAATAAAGTTATACAATAATTGTATCCAATTCCTAATAATACGTGATAGTTTTGGTTTGATTTTAGTATTAATGAATCACACATTCTGTTCCTTCTCTTTGTACATTTCTCGGCAGATTTTCCGTTCACCCAATACAGTGTACACAACATAACAATTATAAATGCCCACATGCTCAACAAATTATACAGATAACTATGTTATACAGTAATAGTTGATTAACCAAACTTAACACGCCATACACATTTTTTTGTAAATTTTGATGATATCTTCAAAATAGGTAAAAGTATGTATACTAAAACACATAGTACTTCGCAATCACTGATCTTTCCTGTACGTAATATTTACACAGCAGTATTTCCTGTACGTAATATATATATACAATAGCAGTATTTCCTGTACGTAATATATACAATAGCAGTATTTCCTGTACGTAAACAATTATAACAGACAATTAACATATATGTATGCAAAAGTTCTTACGTAACATTTTTGGCCTTTTTGGTAGTTATCACTTTTTTGTATATTTTCAAATATGTATTCCTTTTTAGCTTTTTTTAAATATTTTTCTCAAACTTTGTACAACATCGACCAATCATACTGAGGGACGTACTTTCTCTCAGTTATTCTTCAGAAGGGGCCAAAGTCAACGCTTCTCGAAGATATTGTTCCATTAGGTCAGCTTCTGAGGGAGGGGTGTAAGGAGCATGGGGATCGAAGGTTGAGACTTTCTGAAGATTGAGCAGTCTAAGCTCTCCGATCTGTCTCCAGTATTCGATGACTGGGATAATGCCAGCATCGAGACAGCTGTTTAGAGCCTTAAGCTCTCTTTGGACATAGGCAGGGACGTTTTCTCTCCATTCTTCAGGGAGGAGTGGGATTTTAATGTCTAGAGGCCAGGTCAGGATCCAATTCTCCGGGGGCGAGGGGTTCTGGAGGTTCCGCATTCTGGTGGGGAAGATCAGGCTGGAGGAAGGCGTTCAGGCTGATCCACAGAGGATCGTTAGGCGGGTCATCTTCCGGTAGTGGGGATGGATCGTCAGGGTTGGAAAGATCCGTTTCCTCTTCTTCATCACTCCGATCCTCCCCGACAGAAAATGGCAAGTTTTCCGACTGGGGGGAAGCAATTTCTGTGGCGTTGAGCTCTTGGGCTGGGGGACCATTTGGATGGCGAAGGGTCGGGTATGGAGGATATTTGCCATAAGGTGGCTCTGGAAATAGGGGTTGGTCAATTTTGAACCCGGGAGTGTTGATGAGGAGGATGATATCCATCCTCAATTGCATGAATAGAGCCAGATCAGCCTCCGTCATCCGCTGGATATTGATCTTCAGGAGCCGACGGGATAACGGCCCATTTCCTCCAATAGCTTGAGGAGATGGCCTTCGCCATAATAGGAAGAAGTATGGAAGGGGTGATCATTTAAGTCCTTCCTTTCGGTATACTTACCAACTGAGTGTGGGACCTTGACCGGACACTCCGTTGCTGCTTTCCGTTCTCCTGGCTTGGCGAACGGAGTGTTGCACTGCGGACAAACGTCCACAGTCGTTGAAGGAGAAGCCACTGTAACAGGGCGGAATCCCATATACGGGACGTTGGGAGCGGGCACCGGTGCTCGGTGCCGAGTTGGCTGACCAGTCATGATGGGGATAGGGACCCGCAGTCCCGGAAGAACCATAGGGTTCCTGAGAGTTCTGGTTAAGGGACATCAGGGGGGAATAGGTTCGGGGGGCTGTTTCTTCCATCGTAGACCCAGACATATTGTTGATAATCTGAAATTAGATCATTATATTGTGATGCTAATAAGCCATGACTCATTAGATTCCTTCCAGAATGGCGTATGCGTTCAGAGTAACAATCTGAGTGCATAATTTCCCAATAGGATATCAACCTGTAGAGTTTAGCAATAGGGATGTATGATTGGCGATTGTTTTCATATTCAATCTATATCAATGGGGAATCAAACGCACCTCCCTGGTTAGGTCTAAAACGTAGGACTTTTCTGGCCTTCGGAGCAGAAAAGAAATTCAGATATTCACCACGAACGCTCACAAAGTAGGGCCATTCAGGCTTGTTATGTCTGGCCGGAAACAACCGAGAAGAAAAATCCTAGGATTTGACGGCCCTTTTTGGCCATTATTTTTTTATGATATGTGAGGCCCTTGGGCCATTTTTTATGTGATTTTTGGGGCCTTCGGGCCAATTTTTTCACATTGTATGAGGCCGATGGGCCGTTTTTTATACGCATTTTTGGGCCGCAGAGCCCCGTTTCTATTTAGTATTTTGGGCCAAAGGCCACATTTTATTTTCTCTAGCATGTGTGGGCTTTCGAGCTACTTTTGTTTCATTTTATTTTAATTATTATTATTGTTATTATTATTTTATTATTTTGATAAAGGGGGCAGCTCATGTAAACCCCTCCTGTTCGACGGAGGTCTTGAGAATTGCCCCTACTTTTGTTTTTCTGTTTTTATATCCGACACTTTTTGCTATTGAGGTTTGCTGACCTCCGCCTTTCATTATTCTATTTATTT
>JASAND010029508.1:0-15179 GCA_030248195.1 Trissonchulus latispiculum | reverse complement strand
TCGAGGGTAAATAGGTTTTTATACATTACTTAATTTCAAATTTTCTTTTTCTAACAAATTAACACACATATATACTAACAAAAATGTTGACGTCATTCATATCTACTGCTATATATACTAACTATATTATGTTTACAGGGTTAAAACGCTCCTCTAGACTTAAAGTAGGGTGTATCTAAGAGGCTCCCTGAGCCTGCATACACCCGCAACCCTCCACAATAATATTGGAATATAAATTATTTTCTAGTTTTATTATACGAATTTACTACTTACGTCTATGTATATTGTGTTGTCGGGACCCACCAATGAAATTATTTCCTGTCGCCCCATTTAGGTGTTTACTGTATGTAGTTTACTGAATAGTAAAGTCCCCCGGGGGGTGAATGGAATGAGCTGATATGCTGCATTCTCCCTTCATGAGCCGGGTCCTGCGAATACCTGGCCTGTATATATTATATACGTACTCTGAAAATAGTGCTCTGAAATGTAGTTATATATTCATGACTTTGGAGTCTACGTATTTATTCTGTTAAAGTAAATCTAAACTCCTATATATACTCACTAATATTTATAGTCATGGTCAGGTAATCGTGGCTCATGATGGATTTAGTTCCCACGAGATATATAACTGGGGTAGGTAGGTGAGCTATGCAGCATATCAACGCCAGGGGACAACTTAGAAAAACTAAGTTGTTGATTGCACTTGTTCGGGGGCACTTGAGCTAGTAGTACCTACATATAATTCGTTTTCTTGTGCTGTATGGCGTTTTGTATTCCTCTTTTTGCGTTTCGTTTTATGGCATTTGGGATTTGTACCGAATGCTATTCTGTTGGTGTGAATAGTAGGGCCTAGGGGCGAACAAGTGCAATCATAGAGGTGGGTCCACAGTGCTCCTCTTGATACTTTTGCGCACATATACATTACGTATACGTATATTTGCGTGTCTTTTGCACTTGAACTGATATAGCACTGTGGGGCGGTTGTTCATTCCATTCCCTTGATCCCTTGATAAGTGGGTGGGGGAAGACTGGGGGGACCGCCGCTAGTGGAGGGGGGAATAAAATGGACTAAAAATGCCAAAAATATACGTAGTATATATAAGAAGCCTGTTTTCAACATATACTGCTATAACTAAGCTTAAAGGTGCTCAAAAATTGAGTTTTAGCACCAAAACTATTACCGGCGACGCCGGAAAGTTTTGGAAATTTTGACCAAATATCCTAAAAATTTGGCATTTTCCGGGCACCTTAGGGCGAGTGGGGGGAAGCCCAAAAAAGTGAGGAGGGGAACGAGTGGGGAGGAAACGTTCAGGTGGCCGGCCCAAATTTGGTCATAAAGTAGGTAGGCAAGTATGGCGGTAGGGTTTAAGGGTAGGCATAAATGTGCGGTTTTGGGCCATTTAGTGGGACGCATATAAGGGTTATCGCTGAACACGATGACCATAGTCGCTGCGCTGTGCGGTGCTGCTATCGTGCTGTACTGCTATGCAGCAACCATAGCACGCTGTGTGTAGACTTACTGTGAACGGCTAAACATATGAAACGTGGTGATAATTGTGTCTGTAGTAAGGGGGAACTGAAGCTGTGTTAGTTGGTGCACTCTCTAGCTTCCACCGTGCTGTGTGTGATGTCCCAAACACAGCACCGTCGATAGCAAGTTCTTAGTTTGTCACTGGTATTTGAAATTCGGCATACAGATAGTTTAGGACATGACAGACTGTTATAGATACGTTTCGTATATATACTTACTACGATGTTACTGTATGGCTGCGCTGCAGTAGAGTGCTGCAGAAGTACAGCACGGCCTATGACTAACTACAGATAACTTGCAATCGTCTGAAATTCTGGAGTCAAGTGCAAAATAGCATTGGAAATCTTGCCGTATAAGTCTCTTTTTTTTGGCAGTGACGTTTGCGTCTAGTTGCGCTGCAGTAGAGTGCTGCTGAAGTACAGCACGTCCTAATACTAGCAACAGATAAATAGCAATTGCCTGAAATTCTGCAGGCAAGTGCAGAATAGCATTAGAAATCGTGTCCTATAAGTCTCCTTTTTTTGGCAGTGACGTTTGCATCTGGTTTTTTCTGCAGTAGAGTGCTGCTGAAGTACAGCACATCCTATAACTAGCTACACAAAAGTTGCAATCGTCCGAAATTTTGCGTATTTGTGCGGCAGAGCATTAGAACTCGTGCCGTATAAGCTTCCTTTACTGACAGTAACGTTTGCATCTGGTTGCGCTGCAGTAGAGTGCTGCTGAAAAGTACAGCACGGCCTAATACCAGCAACAGATAAATAGCAATCGCCTGAAATTCTGCAGGCAAGTGCAGAATAGCATTAGAGATCGTGTCCTATAAGTCTCCTTCTTTGGCAGTGACGTTTGCGTCTGGTTGCGCTGCAGTAGAGTGCTGCTGAGAAGTACAGCACGGCCTAATACCAGCAACAGATAAATAGCAATCGCCTGAAATTCTGCAGGCAAGTGCAGAATAGCATTAGAAATCATGCCCGCGTATAAGTTTACTACTTCGGCATTGACATTTGCGTATGGTTGCGCTGCAGTAGAGTGCTGCTGAAGTATATATATACAGTATGGGTTATCATAGGGGTAGCGGTAGCGACCCCTATAATATGAGTGAAAATGGTCGAATGACCGTGTAAAACAAGGCTGCGCAGGTCCTGCGCAGATTATGTGCGCAAAAAATTTTACGTGTCGAGTTTAGTATGTTCCTGAAGTTTCATCCCCGTACCACGTTCCGTTAAAAAGTTATGCCAAAAATCGCTTACGAAGATTGTGTTTTTTCTTTTTTTCCGGTTTCTCGCTTTTGATGTCTCATAAGGGGGTTTTGTAGCTTGAAAAACTAAAGATAGAAAAATTTTTGCCTATGAAACCCATATATATTCTTGTAGTACCAATCGAAAATAAGAAAATAAGCTAGTTTTTATGCCTCCCAGAGCTGGAAAAAATTTTTGGCTGGGGGCCAAAGTCGGCCAAAACGCTAAAATGGCCAAAAAGTATGCTTCAAAGACGCCTTAATAAGTCAGATTGGGCTATATATGGGGTAATACTGACTATATGGCTAAACAGTACACATATCGGAGTCGTTCAAATGCTATATGATTTTCCGTCTCTGTGCGTAATTTTTCGGTATATACTGGCCGGCCAAAGTTGGTGAATTTTGGGTCGAACTTTGAACTTAATTTTTTAGCTTATTTTGCTACATGGGTGGCTCAAATTTTGCATACAAAGGTTTTTTGAGACGGAGAATCGATTTCCGCTATCAGTTCTGCTGCCCGAGTAGCCCAAGTTGCTGGGCTGGTTCCACTTGACCGTCTGAGGGGTCAGTTCGGTAACCGCTTCCTGGAGGTCCATAGTAGGCTTTACTTTGCCTCTCCAAACTTTGTCTATAGGGATTCTCTGGTGCGCCCAGCTCATTCCCGGAGTCCGTTTTGCCGTCTGACCCACCCATCTTGCTGTGCTGGTTCCACTTTGCCGTCTGGAGGGTCCGGTGGGTACCGACTTCCGGGAACACCATATAGGGCTGTACATAGCCTCTCAAAACATTGTCTATAGGGGTTTTCTGGTGCGCCCAGCTCATTCCTGGCATCCGTTTTGCCGTCTGACCCACCCATCTTGCTGTGCTGGTTCCACTTTGCCGTCTGGAGGGTCCGGTGGGTACCGACTTCCGGGAACACCATATAGGGCTGTACATAGCCTCTCAAAACATTGTCTATAGGGGTTTTCTGGTGCGCCCAGCTCATTCCTGGCATCCGTTTTGCCGTCTGACCCACCCATCTTGCTGTGCTGGTTCCACTTTGCCATCTGGACGGTCAGGTCGGTGGGAGGTCATGGGGTCAAAAATGAAATTTTCCAAAAGTGGTCAAATTTGGTATCAAATGAAAGCCCTCAGCGAGCTGAGCAACTTTTGTCATACAACTGCATGCTCAAAGTGGCTGTGGAGTGGTGTGGTGGGGTGGGGTGTGGACTTAGGCGATTTTGGGTCAAAAATGAAATTTTTCAAAAGTGGTCAAATTTGATACCAAATGAAAGCCCTAAGCGAGCTGAGCAACTTTTGTCATAGAACTGCATGCTCAAAGTGGCTATAGAGTGCTGTGGTGGGGTGGGTGGGGACCTAGGCGATTTTGGGTCAAAAATGAAATTTTTCAAAAATGGTCAAATTTGGTACCAAATGAAAGCCCTGAGCGAGCTGAGCAACATTTGTCATAGAACTGCATGCTCAAACTGGTTGTGGAGTGCTGTGGTTGGCTTGCTTGCTACTGTTGAAAGATATCTATATATACATAGCTTCAGGAGCATGCATATATAAAATAATAGAAAACAAGAACAAAAAGTGCTCCTTCGTCGCATGTAAAATACATATGAGTCTTCGTAGGCAGGTTGTACATAAGCAAAAACTAGCCTGTAAAATACATATGAGTTCCGTAGGGAGGTTGTAAATTAATGAAAACAAGTTGCAACCGCTTAACATATGAGCCTGTCCTACAACGAGGCTCATATTGGCGTCACAGTGCATTCCACGTTAAAGCCTCATTAAGGAACCTCAGCTTCATCCACATTACGGAAAAATGAATAGACATTGTGGCCCAGAAGAAATGGACTGAAGTGAACAACGACTGCTCAAGCTGAACTGTACATGCATCCTGATGTTTCCTGAAACACTATGGCACACCTAATATTTCGCGATACGCTGTGGTATACGGTACACCTAATGCATTCTCGAAACACTTTCACATACACACGCAGAATGCGTTCCCACTTGGCTGTGAGTCTGAGCGCCTCATGGCGTACCGTATTGAGCATATGCACAGTATAATGACTGATCAACAAGCTATGTGAAGGATAATTTGTAATGAAAAGCTTTATGCAGTATGTATTTATATAAAAGTAATATATATATATATATCTGCAAATTATTCGTATTATGACATACGCCAATATGAGCCTCGTTGTAGGACAGGCTCATATGTTAAGCGGTTGCAACTTGTTTTCCTTAATTTACAACCTCCCTACGGAACTCATATGTATTTTACAGGCTAGTTTTTGCTTATGTACAACCTGCCTACGAAGACTCATATGTATTTTACATGCGACGAAGGAGCACTTTTTGTTCTTGTAACAAACTACAGATAACTTTCTGCAACTTTCTAAATTGGGTTATTCTGCCCAAATCAAGAAAAATGGAGAATATTTGTACTTTTCAAGCTTCTTTATTCTATGGCTTGGTTGACTATTAATTATTGGGGGAACTTTTAAAGTTTCTTTCAGAGCTTTAGCATTTTTGCTTACGTTTTACTGAGAACCTTAAAAATGAAATAGTACAAGAATAAAAATGTTCCGATGGAGCATGAAAAATTCAATATGGGTGACACTGGGTTTTAAGCGGACAGAGGACTATATAGGTTTTAAAACGTTAATATGGGAGGAGTAGGTTGTAAATGCCAGGAGGACTAGGTTCAAAGCGCACTAATATGTTGTATCAACAATAAGTTCTGGTTTCTACGTTTCTAGCATAAAATCTTGATAAGATGTTATGTTACCTTCAAATACTCGGCTATAACCTAGTTGCACAAACAACAGAGTTCACAAGGCGTCAATCTGAGCCCGAGAAAGCGAGCTGCTCTTATTAAACTTTTAAATCTTGTCCTTTACATAATTCAATGCTGATTCATATTACACATTTTAATTGAATGCTGTCCTTCTGGCTCATATTGTATTTTTTCATGCGACTGCAAGGAGTATACGTATATTTTTCTACTTAGGGCTTTGCCATCTCATTATGTGAATGAATAATAACAAGAGTACATAATACATAAGAGTGTGACAAGCGTCACACTATGTAATCAGCTCTCGAGCCATGCTTTGCGCGCTAACGGCCCACCCCCCCCCCCGCAATTGCGTACCTAGTGGACCCCCCCCGCAAATCAGTACCTAGTACGTACGCAATTGCGTATATTCACTCGCTGCTGCAATATTCCATTTATCGGGACCCCCCCCCGCAAATGTGACCTATCATTCGACATTGAAAAGTGATAGGTCACATTTGCGGGGGGAGGGTCCCGATAAATGGAATATTGCAGCAGCGAGTAAACATACGCAATTGCGTACTAGGTACTGATTTGCGGGGGGGGGGGTCCACTAGGTACGCAATTGCGGGGGGTGGGCCGTTAGCGCGCAGAGCATGGCTCGAGGGCTGATTACATAGAGTGTGACGCTTGTCACACTCTTATGTATTATGTACTCTTGATAATAATTGTTCAAAGTTGTTATCTGGTTTTCAAGTCTGAGCTGAGCTCTCCAAATACCCCCTGGACCTTTTTAGTTACGCTTTTATTGAGCAATTTTCGTCCAGTAATGAAGCTTCGCAGTGAAAACATGGCAGTCTAACACACTTTTTCTGCCCCTACTTTGTAATCGCAACTATATACTGTATTTATACCCTGTTGAGACAGATTTCTTATATGTATTCCTGTGATTTTGCTGGCTTTGTTTTAGAAATCTGTGTATGGCCAAGTCAACGTATCCTCTGATGCTGTGGCCCTTGTCTTGTACATTCGCCTCTGCTGTCGTTATCAGGCACTGATGTCAGAGCGAGATGTGGCTGTCTTTAACAAGTAAGGAGGGTCCCTGTGACTACGAACAGTTCAGTCGGTTTTTTTGAATCATTGTATACGGCCGATTTTGGCCTTGTTTTCGAATCGCTTTTGCATTCCTAAAAAGACTTCTGTAAAAACTACAGGAATTCTTGTGTTTTCTACAAAAGTGCTCCTGTACGGTCAGTCACTAGCGGAGCTTCCTGTATTTTCCAAAAATTAAACTTTGTGTTTTTTACCGGTCTCTCGAATAGTAAAATTTACAGGATTTTCCTGTATAAAATACCAAACAAACCTGTAGTTTTGTTCGACCTTAGAAATCGAAAAGAAAAAAGAAGCCGCCGTGTTCCTTTGAAGTTGGTTTAAATTAGCTTATCTTACGCATGCATGAAGATCCAAAGCTGCAATTTTTACGTAGTTGTGTATAATGATGAGACGCAAAATGTAGCGCACTGGCTTGACTTGATTCAGCTCACAGCTTTCGCAAGCCTGGGTTAAACCCTCGAAAGGTGTTAAAACTACCTATTTTTGGTGTTTAAAGAGGAATAACTTTCGCAGACAGCCTTTTTGGGCGATGACCCAATTATAACTTTTACTCAGCGTGATGAGAGCTTTCAAATGAGCCCAAGTTTGTAGCGATTGGAGCAACTTTTATTTTTTGGGATATGGGCCCGCTGGAACCACGTGCCGCCCCAAATCCGCATAATTGATACATATTCGCGTTCTCCTGAACGAGACCTTTCATTTGATACCAAACTCGACTACTTTTCGTATATTTTTTCTTTTCCTACAGTTTCTAAAATTTCTGAAATTGGAAATTCTAAAATTTTAGAATTTTTTAAAATTTTTGAAATCTCTGATTTCTGAGCTTTCAGAAAATATATACATTGTCATACTTAACTTGAATAATAAACTCTCCACAAAATTCACTCTTTTGGTCCAGTTTAAGTTTGCTAGACTATAGTTTTTACATGTTTAAAGGGGGGTCGCCGGGTACCAAATTTTAGTCACTGATTTCGCTCATTTTCAAGTAGAAGATATCCCATGTCTCCAAAAACAAAACAAATTTTTGGGTTTCCAGGGTCAACCCAGTTACGAGATACAGTTTAAACCCTTAGAATTTAATATTTGCACCAGCATCCCTCGCTGGGGGCTACGGCAAACCAAATAGCCAATTTAAACCCTTTACCTGTAGGTCTTTATCACTGCAAAAATTACAATGACAAGCCAAGAAACGGGACAGAAACGGCGCTTGAAGAACGATTTGGTCAAGCTCATTGCTACTGTTATTCAACTTAAAACATTATTAACTCGCTTTAACTTTCATATACTGCTTTGTAATGACTTGTGCAAGAAGATAAAATGGTCAGGACATCGAAACTTGATACAAAATGTGGCTATATTTGAAAAAATACAAAGTTGACATTTTTTGCCCACAGGTGTCCGTCATGCTGTCGTAGTATGTGTAGCTAACGCAAAACAGGTTGTCATTATGCTTGCCAATTAGTACGCAAAATTTTTGGGAATACTTTAGCTTTTGGCTAACGTATAAGCTTCCAACACGAAAATTTTTGAAAATTAATGAATTTTGAGGAAAAATGAAGTTTCCGGTACGTTCTTCTCTGAATTTGACGAGCCTAAATTTACAGGTTTTGCTGCATGCTTACTGCTTATCTCATATACACCAGTTTAAGCTCTTTAACAAAGTTTTCATTTTCACAATACTCTTTCTGTGGGCTCGGTAGATGAATTTAAAGTTTGGCTCAACTTTGAGCCAAATTGACTACAGCACCCCTGAAAATGTTCCGATTATGTCTGTTTCTATTTTATTTTTTGGTTTTAGCGCTTGTTCCTAACCTGGTTCATCATACAGATTCCAATGGTTGGATCTGCACAGGTTGTTGTCCGGCCCGGCCAAGTCCAAAAAGACAACATTTTTGCATGTATTTTTTATTTGGTTTGGTGGTGACCATGAGATGTAAAGTATGTCCAGTAAATTGACTGTGTTGGCTTGCTATTACAGATAGGCAAGGTGTTTTAGGCACATAGTTAAAGCATTTCAGGCAAATATGTAGAAAATAAGTATAGCAATGGGCTCAGCTTGGGCAAATTATGTACTGAGGTACTTAGGTACCCAGCTACTGCAACATGATGATGCAAATTTATGGCGTTTTCATTCCAGTTTCTACAGCCAGTATACGTATAGCGGGCCAGCAGCCTTTAAATTGATGCAAGAAATCAATTTTTGAATTGAATCGGTTAAACTATACATGATCTGGGATGAGTACTGTTGTTGTGTTAACTGTATTACATGAAACTAAACGTGTTGAATATTTCCAAATACTTAAGAATCTTAAAATACTTTCGTGTTTCGTCTCGCTAAACCTTGCAAATTGTTTAGCGAACTTTTTAATTTGGTTTCTTGCTATTTGCAGCAACATGGGAACCCTCTAGCTATCCAGCAAACATTTTCGCCACGACGGTTGACTGGAGATAGTAATAATTTGGAAAAATTAGCAGGAATTTCGCAGTTAGTCCTCCTCCATAGTGGGATTAAATATTTACTTCTTGAGCACTTGATTAGCATCTGTTTAGCAGTTGATTAACTTAATCAGATTTGGTGCAAAGGAGTTTGGGATTAAGCACTTGCTAAGCAATTGCTTAGCACGAAATTCGCTAATCATTTGCTAATCACCTTTGGTGCAAGCCAGTGTAAATCTTGAAATATATATTTCCAGAAAGTTTGAAATGTTTCCTGAACCCGTGATTTACCCACCGCGGGTAATATTAGTGTTGTTTCAGTAACCGATTTTGGTTTCAGTCGACGATCAATAGTTTCACTCAGAAACATAATAGTTTCAGTCCGGGAAAACAAATTAGTTTTAGTTTCATGCCATTCAGAAAACTACAGTTTCAAGCATTTAGAGAACATATTAAGCCTAAATTTCAGACTATTTAGGCTCCCACTGCAAAACACTAACGAAATAGCGGCATAAAACTTTCAAACTTTATATATTGAGTGAGGAAAAACTGAAACGAGTTTCAGCTCTGCACTCAAAATTGTTTCAGTCATCGGCCTAAAATAATGGCAGTTTCAGGCCTCTTCCTAAAATTAGTTTCAGTTTAAGCTTCAGTGGGGCCGGTTCCACTGTAACCAGTTGGAACCGGAACTGATCCGGAAGCGGAACCAGTAGGATTTGAAACCTGCCGGTTCCAGGCTTGAAAACTGAGCTTGAACTAAAATTTTTCCAAATGTAAAATTTGCAAAAGTTAGATTTTGCGCCTGTCACATAAAATCTAGGAGCATCTTATTCTGATACAGCCTCTGATGCTCATCAGCTGAAACTGAAACTGCTAAGCATGGGCACAAATGTAGGATCATTAGCGTATAATTTAAATTTTTCGATTTGTACAAATTCGAATAATAACTCGATGATCGAATATTCTAAATATCCTATTTGTTCATTCCTACTTAGTCCATATTATGGATGATTTTAGCGGGATAAGACTTACGTTAAACTGAATGTAGAATCGATGGTGTCATAGATCGGGTATTGAAGTAAACTTTGAAGAACGAAACTTATCCAATTTTTATACTTCTACGACAGTTTTTAGATTTTAAGTCTTAGACCGTACTTAGAAATGTAGGATGCGGCTGCCTCAATTTGACTGTTCGACTTTGACATTTGACAGGGTATCTCGAAATGTGGGAAAGCTAAAAAATGATCAGTTCGGGCCACCAAGGAGACATCTTCTCGAAGGCTGTTTTTTCGGAAATTGCTTAATGAACATACAAGCTCAATATTTTGAGAAAAATATCAACTATCCGATTTCGTCTTTCAAGTTTGGACGCTTATTTTTCCCAAACAAAATTACCAAACACAGAACTCATTAGAAACCGTCAACAGTTTTTCCGAAAATGTCTGCGTAGAGCTGCAATCTAATTATTTGTATGATTTGAGAGAACTCCCTTTTCAAAACCATAGTCGTCAGGTTCAAAATCTTCTATCTTCGTTGTTGTGCTCTGGTAGAGATGCTGCAGAGTGCAGATCAAACTTTGGTTCGGAAAAGAAGCCAAACCAAAATCAAACAAACCTCGAAAATTAATTTTCTTTGTTATTTCTCAAACTGTAAGGAATCGAAGAAGGCTCTCAAGTAGAGTTGGAAGTGGGTAGCTACCCGCGGGTCGACTTTCAAGACAGTGGGTACCCGTGGGTTCGGAGCTGGTCAACAGTCACTTTTGTGCATCCTAATTTTAAACTTAAATCTTAGGAGAATTTCACTGGAAAAGTTACAATTTACATTACATTTTCAATTTTATCTAACTTTGGACTGACTTTTTTAGGTTTGACTTTTAACTTCTTTTATCTAACTTGTCATGGGTCGCGGGTCAAGGTCCGCTGGTCACGAAATCGCGACCCATTTCCAATTCTGCTTTCAAGAGCAAAGTCGAAGGTCATTTTAAAGTCTTTGAATATATTTTTTATATATTTTCATTTGTTTCATCACTTTTGCTTCCAAAACGCAGCTTTTTAAATTTTAATCTTCTTTACCTTCATTTTCAAATATCTTAACTACGTTTAAATTCAGTGGAAACTACCTGCGGTAGCCACTGTAGTTTTGCTTAAAAAAGTTTAAAACTAAGCTTTCCTCATTTCTCTTCTTTTTTGAAACGTCTTCCTACTTTTAAATTTTGTGTGGGTACGGGAGACACTGTTTGTTCATTTTTTCCAAATGCCATCCATAATTTCCGGCTCTACGATACATAGAGACATTATAAACATTTGGGTACACAGCATTATTGCACACTCAAATGTCAGGAACAATTCAGTCAAATGTCAGGAACAATTTATTTCTTACGGCGAAATAAAGAATGCTTTCAATGTTGGGTATAGTAGGTAACAAGATGTCCAAAAACGTTTTACAGTAATAAATCAGGAAGAATATAAGAAAAATTGAGGAAAACTGTTGTCTAGATGTTTGATACGTTTAATCCATTTGATTTATAGCATACTTCATTTTAATTGCATAAGCCCTACAGGGGACTTATGTCAAACAACTTGAAAGTCGTCACAGCAAGTTTTGTACTTGGAACCGGGAACTGGAAGCTAGAACCGAAACCGAAACCGGTACCGGTACCCTAGAACCGGAATCAGAACCGGTTTTGAAAATGAACAACTTTCCCTAACATGCATCATGCATCATCACACAATGAAAAACTCCGTATCATTTACAATAGTCCTTCAAAGGTGACCCCGACAAGTGTTAACATAGAAAACTAAAAAGTTTGGAAAATTTCGCGGTAACCAAAAGTTTGAGCGCTGTGCAAGAGCAAATGAGCTATAACTTGGCACAATGTTAATCTGGAGTAGGTAGGTAGCGTTCAATATCTATATGAGGTGTTTTGCGTTAGCTCAGCGATTTTCTAGAAATTTCCAAAGTTGGGCGAAGTAGGTTTTTTTCACAAATTTAACCTACAAAATGTGACCAAAGAAATGTTTTGTCCTGCCCTGAACTAACCATGCATAGCACAGGTTTCTCATATTAACCAGTGGCGTAGCCAGAATAAAATTTCGGAGGGGGAATTCCGATTTGTCGGGGAGGGGGTGTGGGAAATGGAGCCACCAGAATCTGAAAAGGTTTCCGAAACTTAAATTAACTTACAGTAAATGTTTCATGAAACCTTTTCGAAGAAAACAAATAATAAAAATATGACTACGCTTTGGATACATTATTTCTTCAAGTGACGTTTGAGCTATCCATGCCAAGCAATTCTATTTGTATACACTTAAAAAGGTAATTGGTTAGTATTTATATCATAATATTCCGTTTACGTACCAAAAACGTTTTGTCGTGTCGTAGTTCACTCCAGGTGCGAAAATGAGCTTCCTGCTGCACTTGAAAAGCAAATTGGGGGAACCAACTGCACAATTTCGGGGAGGGGAATTCCCTAACCTGGCCCTCCCCTGCTTACGCCCCTGATATTAACGCACTACACAAATAGAGGTTCAATTTGCATGCGCACAATCCCTGCTGCTATTTGGGAATAGATCACACTTTTGGTCACCGCGTTGGCGTTTTGCCTCAAAATCGTACATGTGCTTGGAGGTGGGTTTGGTGGGGAAGGTTCACCCCCCCAGACCTGGAGCTCACCCCCCCCCCAGAATCCGGATTTTCCGGTTTTTTGGGTGAAAAACCGGAGACATCCGGTTTTCCGGCGGCTGTCGGCCGCCGGTGTCGTATGCTACTTTTCCCCCATGCTAGATTCCCCCCTAGCTAATAATGCATATAAATACGCATATGTATTAAAATTTATTACGTGCAAGGGGGAAACTTTAGCATGATGACGTCAGCATGTAATCCTTTCCCCCTTAGGCATTTAACATTCACACTGTTTATAACAGTCTTGAGTGGATTGTATATTTTAATATAGTTTTACAATTGTCATCTGCGCTTTTAAAAATTTCGAAAAAGATGTGGAACGTATACAAAGCACAATTTTCTTGATGCGAAATAAGGACTTAGATCTTGTAGGTGAATTTTACACAGGTATAAGAATTTATTATTATTCTATTCTAGTATTTTAGATAGATAACAACAAATTCTTTAGCTTTAATAAAATATTTCAGGTCTCTTGGTTGGATATCTTGTAATTTGCTTTTTAATTTTCTATAGCCTACAAATTATGGGATAAAATGAGTTTTAATCGCTATATAATATAAACTCAATCAAACTGAACTGGAACTCTTACAACTTGAATACAAAACATATATTTTGTGAAAATAAATTTAAACCATACGTATATGAAATTAACATAATGTATGTACCAAGAATAAACTTAATTACTAACTTAGGAGGTTAGGATCTTCATAAATTCTAAATTACAGGCATATCATTAAAATAAGTGAATATTAACATTACCATTAAATAAAAATAATAAATAAAAGTGAAAATGTCAGCATACCAAAACCTCCAATTTTCGGCTAAATATTAGAGGGGGAAAACTTGGCATGCTAGAATTTCCCCTTTTAGGCTACCATTAGCGGGGAAATTTTGGCATGCTAGAATTTCCCCCTGGGGAAAATTTAGCATGGGGGAAACTTTGGCATGTGACACCGGCTCACAACCCCAGAATTTCCCCTCCTGCCCATGTCTGCTCAAAATACGCCATTTTCTCAAAGTTTTGGATATAATGGCCCATAAGTCTTGTGAAAGCCACGATATTCCAACCAAATTCGGTGTGCCAATTTGCACATGTGAAAGGAAGATGTGTGCTAAGTTTCACTGCAATTGCTGTTGTATAACTGTGGATGCATGCCTCAGTGCGATGACGGAGGCCTATAGTCAAAAAATGGCAAATTTTCAAATTTTCCAAAATAGCCAAATTTTATATCAAATCGAAGCTCTCGATGTTCCGAACATATTATCTTGTTGCACCAAGCCTCTACAAAGCAGTTCGAGAAAGTTAAAGCGCGTTAAGGTTTGAAGTAATTAACAGTCGGAATGAACTGGATCTAATCGTTGAAGCACCGTTACTTGCTAGCTACTTGGTGTATCATTGTCATTTGTGCAGCAATAAACAGCTCCAGATAGAGGCTTTAATTTGATCCATTGACTATGCCGTAATCTTTTGTCATCCTATGTGTACACGACTTTAAAGCCCTCTGCGAGGCATACTGACGTGAATACTAAATTGTAGGGATTTGAACTGCAATATCTCTTAACTGAATTGACCTCGGACTCTAAAAACCAGGCAACCCGGTTTTTGAGCATATTAAACCGGACAAATCCGGTTTTGGTAGGCCGCCGGTTAACCCCCCCCCCCCCTTCTCCCTCCTGCAATTGTGTGGTGGTAACCAGTTGTGATGTTGGCCCACCTCTGTCAAACGGGCTAGCCGACTCTTCGCGGTACACTACGTTCAACAAGAAATATTGAATGCAGACATTTGCAGACACAGCCTGAATACTACCGAAGTATTTGAATATGCTGACGGGTACTAGCACGACGTTCAATAATTCTGGATAAAAATCACATTTTCTGATCATGATAATCATCTGAATTCTCGGAAATCCGTTGTATATACAGATTATTTCTATTTTGCGGACTGTTTGTCCCAACTGCTGTTTGTCCGGACTGTTATTCCAGACTATTCTGTCCGGACTGTTTGTCCAGACTACTGTTTGTCCGGGCTGTTATTCCAGAATATGCTGTCCGGACTGTGTCATTTGTCGAGACAAGTAATCTAATTAGTCTGAGACTAATCAGATTAAGTCCAGACTATTAGAGTTTTGTCTAGAACGGTGAGAGTTAGTCCGGACATGTCTGAGACAAATAATTTTTTGTCTCGGACATGTCTGAGACAAAATGATTTTGTCTCAGACATGTCCGAGACTAAGCTTTTTGCTAGTCCAGACTATTTTTCCGGACCGTGGTCCGGACAAACGTTTGTCTCGGACATGTCTGAGACAAAATCGTTTTGTCTCAGACATGTCTGAGACTAAGTTTTGCTTAGTCCTGACTAAGACTACATTCGTCGGACAGTTAAACGTGACGGACCCATAAGAACAAACATTCA
>JASAND010029505.1:0-13576 GCA_030248195.1 Trissonchulus latispiculum | reverse complement strand
AGCACTCTACAGTTATTTGAGGACGAAGCATGATGTCTGCTATGAACTAGAAATCTACAGTGGTATCCTATGGAAACAAGATGGGGGAACTATTAGACTGTTTCATAATGGGAAATTTTTTGTGGTTGGTTTATGTAGTGAAATTGATGCATGTAATCTAGCAGTAATGTATGTGTACTGTGTGAAGGTTTTAAAAAATAAAGATTAAAGAGAAAAAAGAAAAAACCCGTAACGGTAGCTTAAGCCGTCTGATGAGACCCTTTGGCGGGGGTCGAAACGGTTTCAACAATTATCCAAATATTTATAAAGAAAACAGAAAACAAGGATAACCAGAACATGCTTGTTTAAAAGTGAAAGCTAGAGTCTGAGTTTCATTTCGTATACTAGGAAACGCTCATGACAATAACACAAGCAAAAGAAATACGAAAGAAACCTATTTATTCCAGTGAAATAGTTGTTTTCTTGTTTTAGTATTTATACTGCGTTAAACGTCTTTTCTTGTGGTGCTTTTACAGGTAGAAGAGTTCCTGGTTCCTTTATAAAAATTATTTCCAGTTTCACGTACAGAAATCGCTTCCTGGTTTATATATAGAATACCAGTTGCTTTCGCATTGGGAATTTTTGCGAAAAACAATTATATAAAGCGTAAGTGGTAGCTAAAGCTAATGCTTAATCCAAACTTTTGGCCTATTGTCTGTGCTGTCGATTGTTATGCTGGCCCAACTATCATTAATTTTAACTCCATAGCTTTGCTTAATTACTACTAAGACACTGTCTCACTGCTTCTTTCTTCGCACTTCTGTTTTGCTGCAATATATATATTTGTTGTGCTTAATTGCTGCTAAGACAGTATATTTATATTTGGTATGTATGCATTGTTTCTACATACATATGCATAATAACATTATTTATTTTTGAGATTGATGGATGGTAAAAAGAGTACCGTGTTTATTGGAAAGGGCTTGGAGCAAATCAATCTACTTGGGAGCCGGAGGAAAATTTAACAGGATGTGATATTTTACTCAGAGTTTCTGGAGACTTCAAAATCTATTCGAATTGATGGAACGATTGATGCAGTTGCTTCTGGAAAAGAACCTGTATGTAACATCTATCTGTTTACACTAACTTATCCTTATTCACGAAGAGCATTAATTGTTTGCATACCAGTCTCATTAAAACTAATTTAAAAGCGTCCTCTAAAATGTCACTACAGTTTGGGAACGAATTCCAACTTAAGCTTGGTTCGATTGTGCCCGGGTGGCTCAATCGGTAGAGCGTTGGCCTAGACAGCCAAAGCCTGTGAGTTCGATCCCCACCTCGGGCCCGAATTTTTCGGGTCGGAGGTGCTGTAGTGACAATCTTAGTTTCGTTTGTTCTTTCATTAACTCAGTGTTTGGCACTGTTTGTTATGTGAATTATAACTAATTTAACTCAGTGTCATGTACTGTTTGTTTTAGGAATTATACCTAATTTTACTCATTGTTGTGTACTGTTTGTTTTAGGATCCGGTTGCCTGTTGTGTTTGTAAGGAAACTGGGAGGCTTGTTGTGCTGGATACCTGTAGTCACACCATGTGCATCCAATGTTTTAAGGATCTAATCCTTGCAAGAGTTAACTACTGCTGTCCTATCTGCAGAGCAAGGATTTGGATTATCTACTGCCTACCAACGTTCCATCAAAATGAAATCTGTCCTCAGGTTCAGCAATGCTATGCTGTTGGCTTGCATCATTTACCGAAACCGGCTAATGAATGCGTTGAGACTCAAATTGCACTAGGATTGTACATTTCATAGTGGCTGTTTGCTGACTGTACTGTGACTGTACACTTCATTATTAACCATTATTGTTAATATAGCACTAGTACTGTTAGTAGTAGTAATAATGGTATGTTCGGTGTTACAATAAGAACAAAAAATAAACGTTTGTCAAATTTCCGATGAGACCCTTTGGCAGGGGTCGAAACGGTTCGACAGTGATTAGCTATGTTTAGTAGTTTTTCCAGGTGCTGAGTGAGCACCTGAAGCTAAGGTGCCTGTTTGTAATAGGAGGGGATCAGGTGCCCCCAAGATTTGAACTAGGGATGGCACCATTTGTGTCCTCGGAACCCTGTTTTGTATCTACTCACTTCTGCTGCAGTGCTGGTACTTGGAGCTGGAGCACCAGCTGCTGGCGTCATACTGAACATGCTGTAAAGAGCATAAATCATCACCTATTTAGAAAATCAGAATATACATTATATATATATATATATATATATATATATATATATATATATATAGATTTAGGTTTAAAACAGTGAGTGAAAGCTGAAGCATTTCTATTGCACATTTACAAGCTTGTTTGTACATGAGAGTAGTTTAAGCCATTTAAAATCTTATATGGTGCAAGCAAGCATGAGGCGTTCAAACCAGGCCAATTAAGGTGATCCTAAATTGTCTTACCGCTTCTTAGCCCTTTGAGCCTTTGACCGTTTTTGATAGGATCTATTTAAAAATCGCTGTATCACAGCGACTGGTTTGGCGAATTCCATTTGCTAAAACAAACTCCAACATCAGAAGCAAGACAAATTGCCTTCTGGCGCAGGGAAAGCTTCCTTTGACCAAAGCTTTCTTCGAGCTTGATCGAAGATGAGGCGGAAGCAATAGTTGGGACCGGGGAAAGAACCGGGCTACCACCGCCACCAGAACTTGCACATGCCGATTGACTGACAGCTGAATGGTTATTACGTAAATGTCGCTTAAGAGTGCTGCTGTTGTTGGTGTCCAGCTTAAAGAGGGTGCAACAATAATTGCAAACACAATATCCACTTGGAGGTAGAATATCCTTGTTAACTACAAATTCTTCTTTGGCAGATACGGTCGAAAAATGTTTCCAACAGTCTCCCTTTACATTGGGAAACGAAGGATTCCATGGATTGCTGTAAAACAAAGCCGGTCTTTGATCTTCTGCAGCTTTGTTTTCATCTGGCCGGATTTGCGCTTTTCCATTTCGTAATTATATTAATGGTCCATATAATAAATCTGAAATATAACAATCATGAGAAGCAAGAGCAGCCTGACTTTAACTAACAGTTCAATCATAATGGACATGAGGAGAAGAAGAAGAGTAAAGTCATTACGCTCTTAAACATGTGCTGTAAATTTGCAGGAATTTTGGTAGTTTTCTTCAGTTTTTCAAATGTTCCCCTGCTTGATATTAGACGATCTCCCGAAATGAGGGCCTCGTTTTATAAACTATTATTTCCAGTGGTAAACCCAGTAAATTCAGTAAAAGGAAGAAAATACTTCAGGGTCCATAAGTGAAGTGAAGTTCTTCTGAATCGGGTCAGTAGATTTTAGAAAAGAAAGAGCGACGACGAAAACTGCAGTACAGACCATGTTTGAATTGAAGAGGGCGATTTTAAGACAAGTCACATAATTGACAGGACTTAGTATACACCTGTATCTACACCGTCATTACATCCAAGACACCAGGGACCACCCTTTGGAGTTTTATGAAAATTTTTTGATCAAGCACAGCAGTAACTTTACGCAAAGGGTATTTATAAAAGTTATCTAGTTGAAAATTTACTGGATTTTCAAATGTTAAAGTGGGAAACATTTTTGAAACACCTTTAACATTTTTCTGAGCGATCTCTCTGGAAGCAGATTTTCAAAATTAACAAACTGGAGCATGTGGAAAAAATAGAAAACTGCTTAGGACACCGGATATTGCAAAGCTAAACCGCTATAATTCTCTGCTTTTGTATGAATTGCATCCCTTGTAAACATCCCAGTTCAAAAATTAAATTCAACGTTAAATTAAATTAACAAAAATGATATTAATACATGAGTTTTGCAAACAATATTTATAAACAGTTGTTTCTCACTTTTCCGCAACAAAGTAAAACCTAGTTGTATAACAAGATGAAAAGTCCAGACTAAAAATATACCAGCCTGCCTTGAGAAAACTCAGTTTACTCTGAGCCCTTTAACACAAAGCAAGCAAACAGGCTATAGTTTTGTTTGTGAAGGTGGTCAGACACAGTATGCACACACAAAATGCACAAAATACAAACATAGCATCTCTCCAACATATACTAGTTATTGATTAATTTCTTCAATTTGTCTCTTAACGTAAGCCAGCTCTCAGCCGGCCGGTGTCGTATACTATTTTGTCACCTATGCTAAAATGTCACCTAAGCTAATTTTTCACAGAAAAGTCTCGTTACTTTTCCAGTCTCGTTGTTTTTAATGGCATTGGACAGCTCTTGCAAAGACGGTTGTTTTGATATAAGATAATGTGGTAATTAAGCTAATTATAGCTGCTAATTAACACTTAAAATTAACATAGGAAATTTTAAAATTTTAGGTGAAACCTATCATGTTGTATATCATTCGAAAGCTCTTGACGAGGCGGATTCAATGGGCTAACAATTAAGCCAACTAATTGGCCTAGCAATGCGTGATAGCTCCATATGTTACCGAAACATAGATTTTTCGGATGAAATTTCGGCTAGCTTAACTAATTGGCTTAATTGTTAGCCCATTGAATCCGCCTCGTCAAGAGCTTTCGAATGATATACAACATGATAGGTTCCACCCAAAATTTGAAAATTTCCTATGTTAATTTTAAGTGTTAATTAGCAGCTATAATTAGCTTAATTGCCACATTATTTTATATCAAAACAATCGTCTCAGCAAGAGCTATCCAATGCCATTAAAAATAACGAGATTGGAAAAGTAACGAGGCTTTTCTGTAAAAAATTAGCTTAGGTGACATTTTAGCATAGGTGACAAAATAGTATACGACACCGGCCGCCTGGCCGGCCGGTTTGGCGGTAGTGTGGGCCGGCCGGCCGGGTTTTCCTCAGCCGGCCAACAACTCTACTTTATACCGTCCAGTAACAGTACAGAATGCATTAATTGCATTAATTAATGCATCTATTAAAATAAAATAGTACTTTAAAACTGTTGTATAATGTTTTTACTTTAGACGTTAACATGCAAAAGTTACAAAAAATAAGTTAAAATAATTGTATAATGTTTCAACGTTAGCAGTAAGCCTCCATTTGTGTTGCCTAACATATATAAAGCTACAGTGGCACTTGCAACATAATCTGAACGGGGTTCATATAACTTACTGTACTGAACAGATCAGTGTAAAGTTAGAGGGGGGGGGGAATATTTCAGGGGGGAAAATACTTAGGGGGGAAAATATTTCACCTTATAGGGGGAAAATATTTGGGGGGGGAAGAATATTTCACGACACCGGCAGCCGACTAGCAAACAGCTGAAGGGGTTTAGTTTTAGCATTTTTTGCGCAAGTGGTTTACGAAGCAGTAATGAAATAGCGTTTGTAAATAACTTGGAAAGAAGAAAGAACGAATCTATTGGTCTGGATGGAATTCATATGGTAATTAAGCAGCTGCGAATTACGATGATCAGCTATCAGGTGAGAGTGGGACCGCTACGATTACGTCAGCGAAAGATTATATATGAGACTAAGTCTCATAGTTTCTTAGAATGGAATAGCTGAGTCACAGGATTGAATCTTGGGGAGGGTTGGACAGAGTTTAACTGCTTGGATACTAGGTTCTAAACAAACAGCTCTTGGAAACATAATAACAGCTATTGCCTGTCCGTATTTATTAAATTTGGTGACGTCATTAATTGGCAACCATCCAACTTGAGAAACTAGCGGGGGTGTAGATCATCTATACTACTCTTGCATATTGAATGCTCCACATTCGCTGGAAAATTGTGGTCATGTATTTGCAAAAACTACATTTTTGATAGCAGCCTTCGATATAGTGGTGGGGTCTAAAAGCAGGACCAGGACCAGGACCACTTTTCAGGACCAGGACCAGGACCAAGGGTCTAAAACCAGGACCACCCTCAGGACCATTTTCAGGACCAGGACCAGGGGTCTAAAACCAAGACCAGGACCAGAACCAAGGGTCTAAACCAGAACCACTTTCAGGACCACCCTCAGGACCACTCCCCAGGACCAGGACCAAGGGTCGAAAATCAGGACCACCAGTGTGACCGCAAGAAAGCCACCTTTAGCAGCGGGGGCAGGTATTTTAAATCTAAATCAATCTCAGGATCACTTCCAGAAACGAGGGGGGAATGAAACCTTTCCACAACAAAATTGTGTATCGATTACATAGGTTCTTAATTTGTTCTTGAATATATGTTTTTATATGCTAAATATATGCTTGAATATATAAATTAGCCGAATAATGGCAGCAGTGCAGCACCAATTGCGAGTGTTTTCTTAGATCACCTTGGTCTCATACTGATAGCACAACACAAAGCAATGGTCTAATATTTGTGAACGAACACAAAATCTGGTGTGGTCTATGACATGTACAGCAGTGCAGTTTTTCACACGTTGATTTTAATAAATATCCTCAGAAATAAATTCTTATGTTGGTCGATGCAAGAGGTGTATTTACGTTGAGGAAACTGGTCACATACCTAACATCAAGCCGCCAGCATATATTATATATTATTATTATATTATATGTAATATATATTGTTGCTTGTTGCATATATATGCTCAAACTCGTGCACATAGGCATATAGGTACATAGACTATCGCATTGGTTGAGCCACACGCAGACGGAACACTTTCACACGCTTGTTCCTGCTGCGTCACGACGCAGCAGGTCTACTATAATCGGTTTTGATATATCTTTTGCACATACTTACACACTTAAGCATACGCATTTGCATAAAACTGTGTATTAATTCTCCCACGCTTACAAATTTCGCCCTGAGTTGAAAGAAGTCATGTAAACCTGTTTTGATTGAATTAGATTTTCAGTTTTGCTTAATTACATTGGAACAAGAAATTGAAAGCAAAGGGTAAGAGGTGTCTGAATAGGGATTTTGAAAAGTCTGTATGGTCTTTCCGGTATAACTTACCAATGTGAAAAAGAGATATCATACCACTACTTATATAGATATTCCTAACTACATACTAGCTTTATATAACATCTACAAACAAACACTGCAAACCATGAGAAAAACGATTATTAGGCAAATCTAGAACACAAAGCCCTGAGCCTCGTTTGGTGTATTGTATTTTATTCGGACCTGTTCATACTGTTTTTCTAATTCGAAAGCTACACACACCTGCTCCAGAGTTTATCTCAATCAGTGTCCGTCCCGGTTTTGCTGCTTTGCCTAGTAAGTGAGCATGGAAGAAGATCCAAGCCCAAAAATGTTTGTGCAATTTTTCAGTTCAGTATATTCAAACAGTTGAGAGATGGACGCACTTTATTAAGAATGTGCTCGCAGCAGACCTATATTTAGGGCAAATATACTCAGTACAAGACACGTTTTGCACAAAATTCTTGCTTGTTTTACAGCTGAATTGAGACAATAGATAATATGGATGTGTATATATAAAGGAATGCAAGAGCATCACAGACTACACCAGATTTGGTGTTCCTTTACATAATTTAATAATTTACATAATTTTAAGACCATTATACTTTGTATTTTGTTATCCCAATGATACCGAGTCGATCTAACAAATTAATATACCTAGTACTTACAACTGGTACAGCAATTATTCGGCAAATTTATAAACATATTCAAAAATAAATAAATATAAAATTCAAAATTCAAAATTAAAATTAAAATTTAAAATTCTAATTTAAAATTCAAACATAAATAAATATATTCACGAGCAAGTTAAGAACCTAAACTTTAAATAGTTTGTGGTGGAAAGGCTTCATTCCCACCTCGTTTCTAGAAGTGATCCTGAGATTGATTTAGATTTAAAATACCTGCCCTCGCTGCTAAAGGTGGCTTTTTCGGTCACACTGGTGGTCCTGATTTTCAATCCTTGGTCCTGGTCCTGAAAGTGGTCCTTGTCCTGGAGAGTGGTCCTGAGGGTGGTCCTGAAAGTGGTCCTGAGGGTGGTCCTGGTTTTAGACCCTTGGTCCTGGTCCTGGTCCTGCTTTTAGACCCCACCGATATGGTAGTTGGAAGATTACCATGCCTCGGATAATTGGCTGTTATACCGTTAAATCAACACTCTTAGTTTAATTTTATGGATTGTATAGCTGAAGAAATGATGGATTATCTGAATTTTTGCGAACATGGCAAGTTCTTGTCCTCATACTGCCACTTTAGCAAGTCCATTTTCGAGATTGCATTTGCCCCAATAAAATGTTCTCCGATTAGGGACTATAAAAAGGCTTCTTTCCACCAGCTGGCCATCTATGTTAATTTGACCCCAAGCCTTTCACCAAAAGTCGCGATAATAGAAAGCTTTGACACCGACATCTGCCTCTAACCAAACGAATGATAGTATGTATGTATGTGTCGCGGACTAACTACCGATGTGGACAAATAAGTTATTTGTCGGGTCAAACAGACGATCTCTGCATGACGTCTGCGCTCATTTTCTTCTCCCTATATGCATATGACATTTATGCATGTGTGAGGATGCACGTAATTATATACTGCATGCACGTACGTATATGCCTGTGATATACCGATGATTGTGTTGTGTGTGCATGTTTACATGTTAAATACGTACGTATAGGTATACTAAGAGTCCGAACTTACGAAAGGTCAATTAAAACGGCGCCACTATTGAATTTAATTAAAAAGTTTAACGCCTAAGTAAAGTATGGCCATGGCGCCAACGTGACAGTCTTACATTGCACTAGGGGGCGGGAATTTCAATTTACAAGATTTTACTGAAAATAATACAGTGTTTTACTCTAATGGTAGTAACTGCTACGTACACTTTTCAGTTGATGAAGTTTATTAACTTTTAACTTAATTTCTTGCACAATCACCTAATTTTTGTTTCTCGTTAACACTTAAAACATAGTATATAATAATGCTTTTCTTTTCAAAATTGGTCTTTTTGAATTTTTATATTTTTAAAACGCAGTACACAAATCAGCTGTAACGCAGAAAACTATTGCCCATATGCATTGTATTAAATATTTTTAAATTATTTAGATTTCAGTAGAAAATGACTGCTTTACCAGTTCATCAGATTTTTGATTTCCCCTCGGATGACAGTTATGGATTAATGATACGGGTTTTAAAAACGGCCAAGGGTACATCTGTGGATGGAGTCACCCCACATCAGAAATCCGCCATTTCCTCTAAATATGCCATCGTGGAGATTGCTGGGGACGAAAAAATCATTGAAGATCATCCAAGAAGCAAATTCTTTGCCGTGAACAGTTCTCTGCGGTAAGACTTACACTTCATTCCGATATACGATATACGATGCCTTGCCAGCAGGGGCTTGCAAGGAACGGTTTCTTAGCACAGCAGCAGATTGGAGATCACATTTGGGTAACTGGTCAATTTCTTGGGAGCGCAGTGATAGGTTCTGGTGACACTTCGCCATGTACTGTTGACTCCTGGGTGGCTCGCCTCGTCATGATATTTTTCCATTACCTATAAATTTTAGAATGTTAGTACGTACCATTGCAAAAGCATTAAATTAGCGTTAAATTAAAGTTAGTGTATTAGCAGCATACATTGAACAGCTACAAAATTCAGTTTGAGTGAGAGTTCGCGATTTTAGACCAGATAATTTTGGAAACCTTGCAAAAATATCCTTAAAAGTTGGTTGTTTTTGGTCACTGTCAAGCGGGACCCCGAAGCTGGGATGGCGACCCCAGCCTTTGTCACTAAATTGTTAATGACATTTAACATTAACAACGGACACAAACACGAAATGAACGACGAACACAGACAAGACACAAGCCACAAGCGTAAACATAAATTCATACAATAAATACTACTTGTATGTGGTGTGTTTAATGTGCTATATTTAGTGCTAGATGTTCTGAGAAAGATATTGACATCAACCTTTACGTTTTCTATAACCTCGTGAACTCCCCCTTCCAAATATGTCTTAAATTAAACCAGTTCGCTTCCATCTGTGAAAGAAACTAGTTGCAGTACCTAGCCAGCTTTAAAATGGCCAAGTAACAAAAATTAAAAGGGATAGCTATTTCGCAAGGGAGGCCATTCTTCCTAGGAAAATGTGTCCTCTAAACAAGAGTTGAAGGGGGAAGCTGGGTAGTGCTCAGCCGCATATCGGCCAGTCTACGCTTTTTGAAGTATTTTAAATTGATGTCCCTAGTATTATAAAAATAATTCCAAGAAAAAGAATAAAAAACCGAGCTTGCATGTAGTCGAAAAGAGACCAGTCGAAATCCGGCTTTAGCAGAGAGCTAGAGTCACCGAATATCGGCCAGTCTACGCTTTTTGAAGTATTTTAAATTGATGTCCCTAGTATTATAAAAATAATTCCTAGAAAAAGAAAAAAGGATAAAAAACCGAGCTTGCATGTAGTCGAAAAGAGACCAGTCGAAATCCGGCTTTAGCAGAGAGCTAGAGTCACCGAATATCGGCCAGTCTACGCTTTTTGAAGTATTTTAAATTGACGTCCCTAGTATTATAAAAATAATTCCTAGAAAAAGAAAAAAAGGATAAAAAACCGAGCTTGCATGTAGTCGAAAAGAGACCAGTCGAAATCCGGCTTTAGCAGAGAGCTAGAGTCACCGAATATCGGCCAGTCTACGCTTTTTGAAGTATTTTAAATTGACGTCCCTAGTATTATAAAAATAATTCCTAGAAAAAGAAAAAAGGATAAAAAACCGAGCTTGCATGTAGTCGAAAAGAGGCCAGTCGAAATCCGGCTTTAGCAGAGAGCTAGAGTCACCGAATATCGGCCAGTCTACGCTTTTTGAAGTATTTTAAATTGACGTCCCTAGTATTATAAAAATAATTCCTAGAAAAAGAAAAAAGGATAAAAAACCGAGCTTGCATGTAGTCGAAAAGAGACCAGTCGAAATCCGGCTTTAGCAGAGAGCTAGAGTCACCGAATATCGGCCAGTCTACGCTTTTTGAAGTATTTTAAATTGATGTCCCTAGTATTATAAAAATAATTCCTAGAAAAAGAAAAAAGGATAAAAAACCGAGCTTGCATGTAGTCGAAAAGAGACCAGTCGAAATCCGGCTTTAGCAGAGAGCTAGAGTCACCGAATATCGGCCAGTCTACGCTTTTTGAAGTATTTTAAATTGATGTCCCTAGTATTATAAAAATAACTCCTAGAAAAAGAAAAAAGGATAAAAACCGAGCTTGCATGTAGTCGAAAAGAGACCAGTCGAAATCCGGCTTTAGCAGAGAGCTAGAGTCACCGAATATCGGCCAGTCTACGCTTTTTGAAGTATTTTAAATTGATGTCCCTAGTATTATAAAAATAATTCCTAGAAAAAGAAAAAAGAATAAAAAACCGAGCTTGCATGTAGTCGAAAAGAGACCAGTCGAAATCCGGCTTTAGCAGAGAGCTAGAGTCACCGAATATCGGCCAGTCTACGCTTTTTAAAGTATTTTAATATCCGTTTATAAAATAATCTAGAAAAAGAAAAAAGGATAAAAAAACCGAGCTTGCATGTAGTCGAAAAGAGACCAGTCGAAATCCGGCTTTAGCAGAGAGCTAGAGTCACCGAATATCGGCCAGTCTACGCTTTTTAAAGTATTTTAAATTGATGTCCCTAGTATTATAAAAATAATTCCTAGAAAAAGAAAAAAGGATAAAAAAACCGAGCTTGCATGTAGTCGAAAAGAGACCAGTCGAAATCCGGCTTTAGCAGAGAGCTAGAGTCACCGAATATCGGCCAGTCTACGCTTTTTGAAGTATTTTAAATTGATGTCCCTAGTATTATAAAAATAATTCCTAGAAAAAGAAAAAAGAACAAAAAACCGAGCTTGCATGTAGTCGAAAAGAGACCAGTCGAAATCCGGCTTTAGCAGAGAGCTAGAGTCACCGAATATCGGCCAGTCTACGCTTTTTAAAGTATTTTAAATTAAATTACTGTTTGAATATAAAATCTAATTCCTAGAAAAAGAAAAAAGGATAAAAAACCGAGCTTGCATGTAGTCGAAAAGAGACCAGTCGAAATCCGGCTTTAGCAGAGAGCTAGAGTCACCGAATATCGGCCAGTCTACGCTTTTTGAAGTATTTTAAATTGATGTCCCTAGTATTATAAAAATAACTCCTAGAAAAAGAAAAAAGGATAAAAACCGAGCTTGCATGTAGTCGAAAAGAGACCAGTCGAAATCCGGCTTTAGCAGAGAGCTAAATTTGTAGGGTTACCAATTTTCGCAAATAGGCCACTTTTTACTAGTAAAAACTGCCCGCTTAGCAAGAATTGAATGAGACACTAAAATACGCATATACACTCTTAAAATACGCAGCACAACCTACATATGTACTATAATAAACAACATACTATAATACATAAAAAACCTACTATATACTGTATGAATTTATAAAATCTAATTCCTAGAAAAAGAAAAAAAGGATAAAAAACCGAGCTTGCATGTAAACTTTGGCCAAGTAACAAAAATTAAAAGGGGTAGCTATTTCGCAAGGAGGCCATTTTTCCTAGGAAAATGTGTCCTCTAAACAAGAGTTGAAGGGGAAGCTAGGTAGTGTGCTATAGTCACCGAATATCGGCCAGTCTACGCTTTTTGAAGTATTTTAAATTGATGTTCCTAGTATTATAAAAAATAATTCCTAGAAAAAGAAAAAAGGATAAAAAACCGAGCTTGCATGTAGTCGAAAAAAGACCAGTCGAAATCCGGCTTTAGCAGAGAGCTAGAGTCACCGAATATCGGCCAGTCTACGCTGTTTTTGAGGAAGTATTTTAAATTGATGTCCCTAGTATTATAAAAATAATTCCTAGAAAAAAAAGAAAAAAAACCGAGCTTGCATGTAGTCGAAAAGAGACCAGTCGAAATCCGGCTTTAGCAGAGAGCTAGAGTCACCGAATATCGGCCAGTCTACGCTTTTAAAGTATTTTAAATTAAATTACTGTTTGAATATAAAATCTAATTCCACTAGAAAAAAGAAAAAAAGGATAAAAAACCGAGCTTGGCTTAGTAGTCGAAAAGAGACCAGTCGAAATCCGGCTTTAGCAGAGAGCTAGAGTCACCAAATATCGGCCAGTCTACGCTTTTTGAAGTATTTTAAATTGATGTCCCTAGTATTATAAAAATAATTCCTAGAAAAAAAAGGATAAAAAACCGAGCTTGCATGTAGTCGAAAAGAGACCAGTCGAAATCCGGCTTTAGCAGAGAGCTAGAGTCACCGAATATCGGCCAGTCTACGCTTTTTGAAGTATTTTAAATTGATGACCTAGTATTATAAAAATAATTCCTGGAAAAAGAAAAAGGATATGAGCTTGCATGTAGTCGAAAGAGACAGTCGAAATCCGGCTTTAGCAGAGAGCTAGAGTCACCGAATATCGGCCAGTCTACGCTTTTTGAAGTATTTTGAATTGATGTCCCTAGTATTATAAAAATAATTCATAGAAAAAAAAGGATAAACCGAGCTTGCATGTAGTCGAAAAGAGACCAGTCGAAATTCGGCTTTAGCAAGCTAGAACCGAATATCGGCCAGTCTATGCTTTTTGAAGTATTTTAAATTGACGTCCTAAGTAATTATAAAAATAATTCCTAGAAAAAGAAAAAAGGATAAAAAACCGAGCTTGCATGTAGTCGAAAAGAGACCGGTGAAATCCGGCTTTAGCAG